>JASPKZ010003869.1:595000-635659 GCA_030220185.1 Diploptera punctata | reverse complement strand
ACATGAATTTTAATATATATAAAGATTGTGCCTCTAAACATTGTAAATTTGATTTGTGATTTCATTTTTATTTTGCTTATTTACATTCAATAAACTTTTTAAATATTATAACCTCAATTACAGGAGTCTCCAGTTTCATGAATATGAGCTCTCAATTTTTTGTTAGTATCTTTCATCCTGCCAAAAAACTCTTTCTCTTCTACAGCTTTCATAAAGATACACAGTTATTGATCATACTCATTCATTTTGAATGTATGTGATTCCAGTTTTCACTTTTCTCGCACAATATTACTAGTAAAAACAACATATGAAGCAATACAATGAAAAATAGTGTACAGGTAATTCTCCTCCCAAATAAGACCAATATTGAATAAATCCAGTCTATTACTCTACACCTGCACTGCAACAGTTAGATTAACAGACTTGCTTTCCTTCCCCTGTTCACTATAGACTCTACCTTTTTTTTTCACTATCAAATGGGCCTTGGGTTCGATCCCCGTCGGGGACAGTTTTTTTCTGGGTTTTTCCTCAGCCCGTTAAACCCAAAACCGGTCCCCGAAATCATAAGGCCATCGAAATCATTGTATTCATATTCATCTTAGATTTAAGCTTGGGATTAGGGACTTCCTGGTGCACCACTATCATTCATCCATCATATCATCGGGGGCAATGTAACCCTGGCTTCCAGGCGCCCCAACCTCAGAAGTGGGTTACAAGTATGCCATGCCAGGAGGGAAACACCAGGAATGTCGAAGGGCAACCTGGGGCATTTGCAAAAAAAAAATCTCAGTGACTAGCCTTACTTTTGCTCCATAATTTAGCCCATATAAAATCACTGCTCAAGCTATATGAATGTGCCCTTAACTGATTTTTTTTATCACATTTACTGACTTACCTCTCTTTTTCCCTAAGTCTTCAATTCCATCACTGCATTCCTCAAGAAAGATAGTCTCCAACGTAACATACAGGAATATTAATTAAATTATTTGGAGTCAATATTAATGTTGATTATCTTGAACATGTTTCCTTATATCATAATCATTGATATGCTATAATCGAAACATGTTCAAGAACAAATCAACATTAATATTGAGTTAAGATGAACAGACTCCAAATATTTAATTAAAAGAACCTCAAACTATTACTTCCTAAATTAAAACATTAAATACAGGATATGTTTGAAAATGACTTGAAAACACTAGTGGGTAACACATAGAAGTAATTATTTTGAAATTATATTTTATTTAATATTTTTCAAAATTATACAATAATTCATATAAATAAACTCTTATTATTTACTGCTTCAAATATCTTATAGTTTCTATCAGATACAACAAACTGCAAAACAATAAGACTCAGGAACATTTACACTGGTGTCCAAAAGTTTAGGATAATTTGTAAAACGGAAAATCAAAATGCTTAAAGAGGAGCAAGGAGTAAAAATTATTTATCAAAACGTTTCTCAGTACATTTAGTTTAGTTTACATACTAAATTATAATATCTCTTCAACACATGAAAAAATTAATAGCAATTATAAATGAAATTGCATTGTTGCAGTTAAGCCCTGTTCCATAAATCTTCATTTTAAAGAGAGTTATGATATTATCAGATGTAGTGTAAGAACAGATTGGCAGTAAAAATGGCACAAAGACCACATCTGACCCTCTGACTTCGGGGTAGAATTATTGGGCGGCTAGAAACAGGACAAGACACAAACTGAGGTTTCCATAGCACTAATGTTGCCACAAAATGTTATATCTAGGTTTATGGCGACGGTTCCAAGAGACCGGAGACGGTAGGCGAAGACCAGTGGGAGGTCTTCCAAGAGTTACAAATCCTCAGCAGGATTGATATCTTGCGTTAACTGCAAGAAGAAAACCGAACAATGTCTGCCAGACAACTGAGTTCAGAACTTGTGGCGCCTCAGGTATCAGAGTATCCAGACAAAACTGTCTATAGAAGACTCAGAGCTGCTGGTCTGTATGCTAGGCGGCCTGTAGTGTGCGTCCCACTCACCCTTGATAACAAGAGAGCACGTTTACGTGTGGAGTCAGGAACATCGCGACTGGACTCTAAATCAGTGGAGCAGCGTGCTATTTACAGACGAGTCCAGATTCAGCTTGAACTGTGATTCGCATCGCGTGACTATCTGGAGGGAGCAAGGAACTCGTTACAACCCCATGAACATCGTGGAAAGACAATCCATTTGTGGCGGTGGTCTCCTGGTATGGGGAGGTATAATGATGAATGCACGCACAGAGCTTCACATCTTCGCAGTGGCACTGTTAATGCTCAGCGGTATAGAGAAGAGATCCTGGAACCTCATGTAAGACTTTTCAGGGGAGCTGTGGTCCAGAATTCATATTCATGGATGACAATGCCCGACCTCACAGGTCACAACTGGTGGATGAGGTTCTTCAGGAGGAAGA
Source organism: Diploptera punctata (assembly GCA_030220185.1). NCBI lineage: Eukaryota > Metazoa > Arthropoda > Insecta > Blattodea > Blaberidae > Diploptera > Diploptera punctata. Next base: position 633,229 of record JASPKZ010003869.1, on the reverse strand, counting down.
TATCCAGCGTAGGAGTGGCCAGCGAGGTCTCCGGATATGAATCCTATAGAGCATGCATGGGATGCCTTAGGGAGACAAATTGCATCTCGTCAGCCTCCTCCGAGGACACTTCAAGACCTTACATTGCTCTTCATGAGGAGTGGAATTTGCTGAGCATCGAACTCCTGAACAACCTCATCACTAGCATGCCACGTCGATGTGAGTCTTGTGTAGCTGTCAGGGGTAATCACACCCCATACTAATCATTTGAACCATTGTTGTTCAACTTTTATGTTCGAATTCTGAAATGCAGTTTTCGTTTGTTGTGAAAATGACAAGTGAATGACGTATTCATGCCATTCATGCCACGAAAGAAACAATACAAATACATTGTTAAACTTCCTGATATATATTGTATATCAGAAATGCAGTTGTAAATTTGATTTCATTTTGTGATAATATTGTTATTACAGGAAATATGACATACTGTTGGAACGGCAATTCCTCAAATTAAAAAAAATGACGTCCGTAACCAACTCACTTTATTGCCTCATTATTTACATTTAAGCATAATGTGCAAGATTTTGGAAGTAATTCATTGTTTTATAATACATGACTATTGGAATATCATAAATTTTGTTCTCGATTACAATTTTCTGCAGGTTGATATCTTACAGTTTTTATACTTTGTACTCTCATGTCTCAGAACCACTCTTCCAATGTTACATTTTATTTTGTATGTTTAATTTAAAATTACACAATCTTTCCTTAGGAACTACTAATAAAAAAAACACAAATTGCAAAAAAAAAGAAAACTTTGTTGCATGACGAGCGTAGAATGCCCTTGGGTTATAGCCACTGCTGGCTTAACATCCACATGTGTTAATGACAGGCCAGTGTAGGAGTGACATGTCAGCATGTCAGGTCCCCCAGCCGTTACAGCTGCTTTTCTCAACCTGGAACTGCTACTTATTGCAGTACCCAAATCCTCTAGATGTGGAATGGACACCTATCCCATACTGGCTGAAATTCCATTGAGAAAATATCTTCCCCCCATGGAGATCCAAACCAGTCCAAGTCCCATAGCTCTGCACCAAGGCCTCTTTTACCTTAACCACTTGGCTACGGCATGGAAAATGAAAGATTATAATATGACACAAATAAATTTTGAGATTAATTTGAACCAAATTTAATATAAATTAATTCCCTTTAGTGAAACTGCCCCTTATTAAAGTAAACCAAATGAAAGTGATATTAATAAATTACAATATGAAGTAATGTTACCAGGTTCTTCTTATAAATAAGGTGAGTCAGTTCATCTTACCTCATGAGATGTTTCATTATGCTTGCACAGTACCAAGTTGAAGATAATATGCAAAAATATTGAAACATGTCCAAAATACACAACAATTTATGAGGCAAGATCAACAGACCCACTTTATTAATAAATGATTACCATATCTACTCTATGAGGCTATGAAAATATTGATTAATGAGCCTCTGCCTTACAGCAGCATTGACTCCATAAAATCATTATTAACCTGGGGATTTACATTCCCTTCCTCCAATATGCATTCCAAGGAGCAACTAAATTCAAGTTAGGGTCATCCTGAGGCAATTCCTCACCAGCACGTCTTAAAATGTTATGCAGAACAGCAGTGGCCACTATGATAGGAAATGCATTATCCAATTTTACATTTAATCCCAACAGCAAGTACTGGAAAGCGTCGCTTCCAAGAACCGAAGAGTCTCTCAACAACATTTCTCGTTCTGATCTGAGATTCATTGTAAAGATTCTCTGCTAACGAAGCAGGGGCAACTAATGGAGGCATCAAATATGACCTACATGGATATCCTGCATCAACGAGCAGAACTGAATCTCCATATAAGCCCTCTTCAAATCTTGCTCTTTGAACACAATTATTAAATATTGTGCTGTCATGGCTGCTTCCAGGCCATCTAGCAACAATGTCACAGAATTCCATATTAGCATTGCAAATGGCCTGGACATTTAAAGAGAATACCCTTTCCGATTCCTGAATCGTTCTGCATCATCACCCCCAGGAGATCTTATTCTTATATGTGTGCAGTCCATTGCACCTATAGCCTTTGGAAATCTAGCTACTCGATAGAAACTCAATTGGTTTTCTAAAATCAAATTTGCTGTCTGCGGTAATCTTATAAATTGATGTCGCAATTTTGCTATCGCACAACTGACTCGGTGGACGATTCTTGAGGCTGTTGATTTGCTGACTCCTGTATAATCAGCAACACTTAATTGATCGCTGCCAGTTGCATAGTAGCGCAAAGCTAGAAGCAGCTGATTAATAGGTGAAACTGCCTGATTTCTGAAAAAAAAAAAAAGAAACATAAAATGGTTGCACTTGTATAGCATAATAGCCAACATAATGTATACAGCAGAAATTGTTATTTTATCAATAATTAAATTTTAGGCTATGCAATCAACATAGTACATCAATCATTTATGTTATGCGGGAATGATGCTTAGTCATTCTGTAGCCTGAACGTTTTATATTATTCTGCACATGTTAAAATCATATAAAAGTGTAGCACACATCTGTCACCTATTAGAATGTGCCACACGTTTCCAAGTGTTTGATAGTTCTTGATTAACTTTGATTACATCTCATGCTGCCAAACTCATGCAAGTTGAGTAATTCCACCCAGTGGAATAGTTAGAGGTTAGAGCGAGCATTTTTATTTTAAGTTTAATTCCTATAATTCTACTGAACTGCCAAAATTTCAAATTGTTTTCATGGTAAAGCTACAATCCAAATAAATTTCATCACAATTCTTTTTCAAATGTTATATTCTGCAATTGATATTTCAAGTTACTTTTTAGTACAGTTCACAGTATTAAGACTCGACAGAAATAATTATTTATAGGAAAACTAAAATACACAATTATAATGATAAAAGCAAATAAGGATAAAACTAGGCTTACTGTGGTATATATATATATATATATATATAATTATTCTGTTCTGGAACATGTTTTGAGAAAAATGTCAGATCTTATTTGATACTAGATGGATAGGCAGATTATTGTGCAGCATATTGCTCAAATTGCTATAACATCTGGTACTACAAAATGTTAATAAAATAAATAGTAATAAATGTTGGGTACCATTCTGAATAATTCATATGTTATTCTTAACAAAAACCCCAAGTACAAATATAGTTTAGCTTCAACTAATAATAGTTAACTAGGAAACTCACCCTAACCTTATTTTTATTCTTTTTGTGTTGTGTATGTTATTAGTAAATTTCTAGCATAGATTCACTCATTATTAGTTGCATGTATTGTAGGCCTACATGGAATAATTGAACTACTTGAAAAGCAATTTTAATGAACATATACTCACACATTTAAAACCCCAAATACTGAAAAAGGAAGAAAAATAAACAATCTCTAAAATATTTGACTGTAATTAAATATATGTTTCAGAAAACTTATAACAAGCTAACAGTATATTACATAACCTCATTTTATTTTGTGTCAATCGGCTACCTTCATTTAAAATGTGTATGTAGGGCCTTGGTACGTGTGTATATATAAATTAGGGGTCTGTATCATATTTAATTGTGTACAGTGGTTGTATTATACACGGATAAAGCTAATTTCAATAATAAATTAAACGTTCCTGTCTATTTGAAATGGATGTTAATATCCCAAGAATTTTCAAAGTAGTTCTCACATCATGTATTCAGAATATCCAAATGCCTTTTAAATATGTGAATAAAATTGTATATAGTTAAATATGGTGTTAAAAAATCATAGGTTATAAACACACTTCCTAAACATTCATCATTTTTATACCAATTTGCTTACTACATTAAAATATTGTGACATTTATGAACCTATGGTATACTTCGTTTTCCACTGCATGAAGTGGAATTATACATACACGGAGACAATTTCAATATTACATTAAACTTACCTGTCTGTTGGAAATTCTAGTTGATTCTCTATCATATCAAGTACTGATAGAGCAGATGGTTTCGACAGTCTAAAATGAGTCACAAAATCCAGGTCGTCGTAATTTTCAAAGTATTCAGAACGTTCTTTAATCCATCTAGGGCGCCTTCTGTCCAATTCATCTTCAAAATATGGATCATACTCCTCTTCACGTTCGAAGATTACATTTTCTAGTCTTTCACGCGCCATGTTGATATAGAAATCACCCTCCGTTATAATCACCCTTCGATTCTACCGACCAAAATCGTGCGGTACTGTTTACTAACGAAATACGACGAAATAACTCCCGGTCAAAAGTTACTGTTGTTGGTGAAACGCAAATTGTAGTGAAACTGGGAAACGCGCCGTTTAATTCACCGGTAACACGATTACCTGTGTTGGTGAAACCGGCCCTAAAGGTCCACCGCTGTGGTCTCGAGGTAACATGCTGCCTTGTCCCCGATCGGGACAGTTTTTCTGGGTGAAGTTTTTATCGGGGGTTTTCCTCACCTGTAAGACAAATGTCAGGAAAACTTTAAGGCCCAAACGATCCTCGAAATCATATGGCCATCATCATCATCCATATCATTATCATCATCATCATCCTTCACCGGTGTGGAAAGCAACGGGAAGCTACCGCACCTACAATTTCCTAGTAAAGCTGCAAAGCATAGCATGAAAATGCTATGATTACAGTGAAAGACTTGCCCTTGGGCAGAATTACTACGGATGGATGGATGTATTACAGGGACTCTTGTTGTCCCAATTTCTCTAAAAAGAAATTAAACTGAAAATATATAAAACTGTCATTATCCCAGTTACAGCCTATTAGCCTATACGGACTCTTACTTTAAGGGAGGAGAAAATATTACGAATATTTGAAAATAAAGTTCTTAGGAACATTTTTGGAGCAAAGAGAAATGAACAGACAGAAGAATGGAGAAGACTATATAACAGTGATCTATATTATCTCTGTAGGAAACCAGATGTAGACCCCTAATAACAACCAAGTCTCGTAGACTGAGATGGACAGGGCATGTAGCACGAATGGGGAATGAAAAGGGGACATGGAAACTTCTTCGTAGGTCAACCAGAGGAAATGCGCCCAGTTGGTAGACCAAGAATGAGATCATGATTTGAGTCAGATAATTTATACAAAATGTTATTAAATAACGTCTCAGGATAGGGATGCATAGAGAGGTTATGTCCGCTTGACCATGAACCTCCGGGGTCCATAGTGCCAGAGAGTTAGTTAGTTATTTAATAAGAGCTCTTTCCAGGAATGAAATTCAAATCAGAATGTTTAGAAAATAGTATTGCTCTTAGGGGAACGCTGTTGCCACTTGACGCCGCAGATTGAGTGACAGATGGAAATACAATTATCTCAAGTTTCATTGAAAGTAGCTGGTTCAAAGGCATCTCCGCTAACCGCTGTTCCGGTAATTGAGTTCACCCCCTAACTAACTAACTAACTCACTAGCACTATCGAACCCGTAGGTTCATGGCCGTGCGGACATAAACTCTGCATACATCCCTATCATGAGCCAATGTTTTCCAATCATTCCCTGTATAATCTACTTCCCTCAAATCATAGTTAATGTTATTCTCCCACCTCATTCTTGGTCTACCAACTTGGCATTTTCCCTCTGGTTTCCCTACAAGAAGCTTCTAAGCACGTCTTTCATTCCCCATTCGCGCCACATGTCCTTCCCATCGCAGTTTACGAGACTTATCCGTTCTTATTATATCTGGCTATTTTCCCGTCCTAGTACTACCTTGGTTTCCTAGATGTCAGTATGAGGCAGAACGCTTGCCACGTGCCACTCAAAGGACATCTATACGAAAACAAGTGAAACTAAATTAGTATGGTTCAAATTCATCCCTGTAGGGGGAGAGCGCCCAAATCTCTGTTAAGGGAAACATGGGCTTACAAGATTACAAAAATATTATATCTGCCTTCCTATAAAGACCATGTAGTTCTCTGTTTAGTAGTCTTCTCCATTCACCTGTCTGTTCATCTATCTTTGATCCAAAAAATTTCCTCCGATTGAGGGTCTTTCCACTTTTCAGCGGTTGCCCTTTTACCAGCCGGCTGCTGGCCCTTCACATCCACATGTATCAATCACAGAGGTAGATGATCAACAGCCAGTGTAGGGGTGACATGTGGTTAGCATGTCGAGTCCCCCAGCCGTTATAGCTGGTTCCTCAACCTGGAGCCGCTACTTATTGTAGCTACCCAATTGCCTCACGATGCTGGGTGGGCACCGGCCCCATACTGGCCGAAATACCATGAGAAAATTTCTTCCCCCATGGAGACTCGACCCAGCGCAAGTCCCGTAGCTCTGCGCCAAGGCTTCCTACCTTAACCGCTCGGCTAAGAACTTTATTCTCAAATACTCGTAATCTTCTTTCCTCCCTTAAAGTAAGAGTCCGTGTGTCACATCCATATTATATAACTGGTAGAATAATAGTTTTATGTATTTTCAGTTTAACATTTTTTGAAAGGAGTTGGGACATTTAGGTAAACATATTTCAGTTTTGCAGGGAATCAGAGTAATGAGATTATAATGGATTTGTATTGACATTTTGAATTGGACAGTAATTATTTATAAACTGTAACCACGTTAATGTTTTTATAAATATTAAAACAAAAGACATAGCACGCCACGCAACGCGGAAATTAGAGCAACGTGTCTGCAATTAAATTCATTGATCAAACAATGGCCCATTCGATAAAATCCTTCTTTATTTAAAGATATACAAATTTGACACCCGGCTTGCGCTTCTACGTCTAAATCAATTAAATATTGATGGTTAATTAAATTATATGGTATATACTTCGACGAATCAAACATGGCGGCTGCTAGAGTAAATTTTTAATTTACGATTTCAGATAAACCCCCACTTCTAATAACACTGGTCGAGAAAAATTAACTTTTTTTTCTTTCACAAGAATAAAATATGAGATTTTAGAAGTATTTTTTGTACACATCATCACACAAAGGCCACCAAACAAAACTCTTCTTCCCAAACATCCATACCAGGCAAGAAACCGTCCTAAATCCAACTTTCGTACTTACACAATTCCTCACAAACCATGGAAAATTCCAACATAGAATTGGAAAAGCAGCCTCACCGAAGTGCCTATGCTCAGAAGACGACCAAACAGCTATGCATCTTTTACTTTACTGCAAGCTACAAGAAAAGAACAGACCAGCGCACACCAAGAACCCAAACATAGTGCTAAGAAAAGTTATCAAAATGCCACAAACAATCAAGTACAAATGAGGGAAATTTTGAGGAAGTGGCTGAATTCAAATACCTAGGAACAATAATCACAAATAGGAATGAGATGCACAAAGAAATTAAACATAGGCTCAATTCTGGAAATGCGTGCTATTATGCATTGCAGAGACTTTTGATTGTCCCAACTCCTTTCAAAAAACGTTAAGCTGAAAATATATAAAACTGTTATTCTACCAGTTATATTATATGGGTGCGAAACATGGACTCTTACTTTAAGGGAGGAAGGGAGGATTACGAGTATTTGAGAATAAAGTACTTAGGAAAATTTTTGGACCAAAGAGAGATGAACAGACAGGTGAATGGAGAAGACTACATAACAATGAACTACATGGTCTTTATAGGAAGCCAGATATAATAAGAACAGTTAAGTCTCGTAGACTCCGATGGGGAGGACATGTTGCGCGTATGGGGAATGAAAGACGTGCATGGAAACTTCTTGTAGGAAAGCCAGAAGGAAAACGCCCAGTTGGTAGACCAAGAATGAGGTGGGAGAACAACATTAACTATGATTTGAGGGAAGTAGATTATACAGGGAATGATTGGAAAGCATTAGCTCAGGATAAGGATGTATGGAGAGCTTATGTCCGCGCGGCCATGAACCTACGGGTTCGATAGTGTCAGTGAGTAAGTAAGTAAATGAAATATTCCAGACACTGAAATAAACCATATTAATTTAAATCCATTAATTGTAAAACCATATGAAGTGTAAAGTAAATATCCTTAGATATACCCACAGGGTAAAACGCAGGTTCTAAAAGTTGTTCAAATAAAAAAAAATCCTCAATTTAAATATCATTTCAATTTTTTCCTATCAGGCAAGAGTTTTCTGTGATATTCATTTACATTTTTTATCGTCATCATCATCATCATCATCATCCTGCCAGGTATTAGTCCTAGAAGAACTGTTACGGCCTGAGAAAGCGGTTTTCGTGCCATCTTTTCATAGGTCGACCAAGTGACCGTTTCCCATTTGGACAGTAGTTCATTATTGCCTTGGGGATTCTGGATCTAGCCATTCTTGAAACATGTTCCTTCAAGTTTAGCTGATATCTGGAGATGTAGTCCAGTATTGGTGACACATTAAGTTCTTGAAGGATTTCTACATTTTTCTTTCGATCCCATTTGGTGTAGCCAGCTGTACGGCGCATAAATCTCGTCTCACAAGCTGTTAGTCTGCTTTCATCTCTCGTCCTTATAGTCCACGCTTCACTCCCATAACATAGGACTGGTCGAGCCATTATTTGATAAAGACGAGTACGAGTTGATTTTTGCACTAATGAAGGTTTTAAACCTCTATTAATGATTCCCATTGATTTGTTGAATTTCACAATTTTCTCTGATAAATCCAAATTTTCAACAAAAGAGAGTTTATATCCTAAATAAGCAAACTCATTAACTCTCTCTAAAATTTTGTTATTTAAACAAATTTTGCTTGGTATTGGGGATTTTCCACAAAGGCCATTGTTTTAGTTTTATTGGTAGATATTTCCATTCAATATTTCTGGGCTATCAAATTTAAATTATGTACTGACCATTGTAAATCATCTTCAGATGTTGCTAGTAAAACAAGATCATCTGCAAACATTATTATATCTAATTTTAAATTTCTATTGATAGTGTACTTCCATGTTTTGTTTCTCTAAAGTCTTACATTTTTTTTATAATTTTTAATAAAACCCATCTAACTCTTAACTCATTAGAAAGTGGTAGATAGTGATTTTCGGGCATATTTTGCATATGGAACATCTCTCTTCTTGGTCCAACAGTAGTCAGCCAGCATATTAGAACTCCACTTGCCTTGGTACCTCTTTACCATTGCGGGAATTTGCTGATGAAACGCTCACCGTGCTCATCAGAGATGCCCCAAGATTTTCCGGAAAGAAGTCTAAACAGTAGTATAAAGTGTGATACTATATTTTGCCCGAGGACAGGTCTTTAACTGCAATCATAGCATTTTCATGCTAATGCTTTGCAGCTTTACTAGGGAATTATAGGTCTGGTAGCTTCCCGTTGCTTTCCACCGGTGAAGGATGATGATGATGGCCGGATGATTTTCGGGGACCGTTGGGCCCTACGCTTGCTGACATTTGTGTTTCAGGTGAGGTAAAACCCCCGAAAACCTCACCCAGGAGCCTGTCCCGACCGGGAATCGACCCGGGCCCGCTGCGTGACAAGACAGTGCGCTACCTCGAGACCACAGCGGTGGACTTTTTTTACTATAAAATTCACTAATTATTAAGTTTGCTAGAAAACTCCTCACACCATCAGTTGTGACTCAAGAAGCGTACATTATGACGTCACATTGTTGTCGCTTAGAATATGTCGGTAATGCAGATGACTAGACATCTGACATAAAAATCCCTATAACCCGATCTCAGCGCTACTTACCGAGCCCAATTGTGAATCTAAACCATCCAGGGTCCCACTCAAACACACACAAAAAGTTTCATCAAAATCGGTCAGTCGTTTAGGCGGTTTTTAATTTTGGGTTTTTAAGTAAACCTCCACCTCTAATTATCGATTTTTGGATAATACTTACCTCGGTTTATTTTAATAGGATATACTGAGTTTCGTAGACTGCGATGGGCAGGACACGTGGCACGAATGGGGAATGAAGTACGTGCATGGAAGCTTCTTGTAGGAAAAACAGAGGAAAAACGCCCAGTTGGTAGAAGAAAGGTGGGAGAATAACATTAACTATGATTTGAGGGAAGTACGGGGTGAATCATAAATATGGCTATACGTTAGATCGGGTTGTGTGATGAAAATAGTATCAATACAGGAAATATGAAATTACCGTTGGAATATCAATTATTCAAATTACAACAATGGAATAAAACAAAACAGTGTAGAACTTACGTCATTAGTCAAATTGACGTTGAATATGCAACAGCAATTTACAATTGCTGCATGGGCAATAACGTATGTTAATGATCGTGAGGCCGCAAGACGGGCAAGACATGCGTTTAACATAGCATTGCAGCCGTCGACTGTGGGGAAGTGGAGAAAACGACTGCTGGAAACGAGAAGGATGCAGAAAATCAAACCTCCTGGAAGGCCTCGCATTAGCACGGATGCAGAAACAACGAAGAGAATTGTGGAGGCGTTCGACGCAAGCCCACAAAAATCAACCCGTCAAGCTGCACGTGAGCAGTGATTTGTTTTGTTTTGTTCTATTGTTGTAATTTGAAGGATTCCCTTTTCAATGGTAACATCATATTTCCTTTAATAATAATATATTCGTCACAAAAATGCGATGAAACGTATAGCCATATTTCTGAATCACTCTGTAGATTATACAGGCGATAATTGGAAAACATTGGCTGAGGATAGTGATATATGGAGAGCTTATGTCCTCGTGGCCATGAACCTATGGGTTCGATAGTGCCAGTGAGTTAGTTATACTGAGTTTCGTTGTGAAACATCGAAATATGTGACCGCTAGAGCGATTTTTATATTTTCACTTCAGCTGAACTCCTACGCCTAATGGTTTTAGAGGGTCAAATTGTGAATCTACACAATCGAGGGACCCAAGCAGACACACACAAAAAAAAATCATTAAAATCGGTTCAGTTTTTTTAAGAGTTCAGTGACAAATACACGGTACAGATGAAGTGTATATAGGCCTAGGCTATAAAGATAAGTTATATTCTTTACATGAAGTGGCATTGCTAACTGCTAAAAGCATTGTTGGTTTATGTTTATGAAATAGGATTTACTAGACTGGGAACTAGTAAATTTTATGCTGCTAATAACTAACTATTAAAATTATAACTTTTATGAAACGTGTTCCAGTGTAGAATTTAGAATGGTGGGTGGGAGTTAACAGCGAAAAACACAATTCAACGGGAAAAAAACAAAACATCATTTATGTGTTATTGTCGAAGTAGTGCCTGACACCAAACGTTACAGTGCGATATTGAGAACAATGCGTTTTGTTATGCTTTTAAATTCGGTGCAAAAGTTACTAAAACGCCAGAATATGTGGTCTCTTACATTAAGGTAGAGATCCGTCTGCTTTCCGACATTTTTTTTTTATTTAAGAGCCCCACCATCATCCCCCTGGGTTTCCTCGGGCTTAATGTCCATATCCCCAGGTCTGCTCTTGTCCCTATTTATTATCTAGGGTAGTTTCTTTATTTAATTCATTATACTTTTACATTTTAGGTCGGAAAACAAGGAAAGATACGAAACTTAAATTATATAAAACAATGGCTGTTCCTTTGTTGTTGTATGGAAGTGAAAATTGGACAATGAAATCAAGGGATAAAAGCAGGATACAGACTACGGAAATGCTGTTTTTACGTAATGTGAAAGGATGCACAAGAGCGGATAGAATAAGGAATGAAACTATACGAGAAGAATTAAATATATATAAAATTTGAAGATAAAATCAGCGAAAATAATTAGAAATGGACAGAACACTTAATGAGAATGAACAACGAAAGAATACCAAAAAGAACCTTCCTGTATAATCCCAGAGGAACAAGAGATGTTGGCCGACCACGCAGAAGATGGACTCCACTTTTAACTTCGCCGGAACAGGCTGCATAGCCTAAACCTTGTAGTAGAAGAAGAAGAAGAAGAAGAAGAAGATACTTTTATAGAGTGCAGCGGACCTGGGTTCGATACCGGGTGAGGTTGAAAAATTAATTAACGCTAACTCACTGGCACTATCGAACCCGTAAGTTCATGGCCGCGCGGACATAAGCTCTCCATACATCCCTATCTTGAGCTAATGCTTTCCAATCATTCCCTGTATAATCTACTTCCCTCAAATCATAGTTAATGTCATTCTTCCATCTCATTCTTGGTCTACCTACTGGGCGTTTTCCTTCTGGCTGTCCTATAAAAAGGTTCCATGCAAGTCTTTCATTCCCCATACGTGCAACATGTCCTGCCCATCACAGTCTACGAGACTTAACTGTTCTTATTATATCTGGCTTCCTATAAAGACCATGTAGTTCATTGTTATGTAATCTTCTCCATTCACCTGTCTGTTCATCTCTCTTTGGTCCAAAAATGTTCCTAAGTACTTCATTCTCAAATACTTGTAATCTCCTTTCCTCCCTAAAGTAAGAGTCCATGTTTCGCACCCATATAATATAACTGGAATTACCATTCCATATTCATGGTACATATCCCCCGCCAATAAGATTTTACAGTATTGTATAGGATACTTAACCGATTTCAGGGTTAACAGTTCCCTTGTTAAATGGGCGGGGCCTGAGTAGAAGTGGTGTTCTTTAACACACTGTTGCTGTGAAGTACAAACAGGTAGCGATAGTATATGAGTGTAGCCGGTGCACACTTGCTGTATCGATGGGTCTGCTTGTGCCAGTGTATTTGATCTTCCTCTTCATATCTCTGCTGACTGGAATCACTTTTGTCGCACTCATGTGGCTCTGCTATGTGTGAGTATCTCTCTCAGGGGTGTCAATTTAACCACTTCGTGGCTAAATTTGACCATTGTTAAAAACAACTTTTTTTAAATAAAGGAACAAGAATACATTTTATTCACAAAATAAATGTAGCACGCAGTATTGACACGGGTGCAGTTCAGTTACACAAATAATATATACAATATACAGAGTGAAAATTATTTAAATCGACAACTCTGGGAGGTTGTAGGGGACACCAAAACAAATGTTTTTCCCTAATGCCATTTTTTCCTATGAGGATTATTTAAACCGGTAGAGGGCGTATTACGTTCCTCAGTTGTCATGACTGCAACTGCTGTTGATGGTAGGAATTATTTTGTCCACCAGTGTAGTAGTGAATTGTATCTGTTTACTAATGGAGCGATACACCTGGAGTGAGTACACTGATATGTGTGGGCCGGTGTTGTTGGGGATTGTTTAATTGGGACATATCTCCTACCTAGACCATTAAATGGGTGGGACTATTACAATTTTCTCGCCAGAGCATTGCCAGAATTGCTGGAAGACGTCCCGCTTCCTACAAGACAACGCATGTGGTTCCAACATGACGGGGCGCCGGTACATTTCAGTCGTCGTGTGCGTCGATTCTTGAACCAACGGTTTTCAGAAAAGTTGAATGACAGAGGTGGTCCTGTACCATGGTCTGCTCGATCCCCAGATATGACCCCTTTGGATTTTTTTGTGTGGGGAGAGATGCGCAACCTTGTTTACACAACTCATATTGCACCAGAAAGGGATGTGGTTACCCGGATAGTAGCAGCAGCAGGAGCAATTACCGATACTCCTGGAGTTTTTACCCGTGTTAGACAGAACATGATCCGCCGGTGTAACTCTAGTTTACATGTCAATTGAGGCATTTTTGAACCTCTACTGTAATTTAAGTAATTGCGTTGTGTTAATTTATTACCTCTTGGTAATAAAAAATGCAAAAGTGTTTGTTGGTTTAATTACTTTGCCGCTATAGAAATTTTCCTCTACCGGTTTAAATAATCCTCATAGGAAAAAATGACATTAGGGAAAAATATTTGTTTTGGTGTCCCCTACAACCTCCCAGAGTTTGTCGGTTTAAATAATTTTCTCTCTGTATACATTACAGAGTTTTAGTTAAATATATACATTTATGAGACAGTTTCAAGGCATAAAATCAATTTTGATACATAAACAAATTATTAGGGATATTCCACAATACAGTGTTTCTCCTTCAACCCAAAGTGATTTGTCGCCAAATGTTCTTGTCTAAAGCATCTTCTTCCCTCAAATCTCTAGCTTACACATTTCTCCTTACTCCATCCATCCAACGTTCTCTGGGTCTGTGTCTTCCTCTTCTTCCATGGTCTTAACGCGATCAGATAAAATAAATATAAGTTATAAATAAATACAATTCTCCTTAAAATGTTTTTTTAAAAATATTTTAAGATAATTTTCTTTTATAAGATTCATGATGTGTCCCCTTGATATATTATTCAAAATTAAAACATAAAATTAGATTATTTGCCTAAAAGGTCTCCTCAAATTTATTAGTTATTTAACAGTAGCGCTTTCGGGACTAGTCCCAACATCAGCAGGATCTTCAGTGAAACACCAGTTTTAAATCCTACTGATGATGGGACTAGTCCCGAAAACGCTACAGTTTAATAACTGATAAAGTTTAAGAGACGGACCTTTTAGGTAAATATTCTATAATTACACGCTTTATATTAGGTTGACCTGTATCTATCTATCTATCTATCTATCTATCTATCTATCTATCTATCTATCTATCTATCTATCTATCTATCTATCTATCTATCTATCTATCTATCTATCTATCTATCTATCTATCTATCTATCTATCTATCTATCTATCTTCTATCTATCTATCTATCTATCTATCTATCTATCTATCTATCTATCTATCTATCTATCTATCTATCTATCTATCTATCTATCTATCTATCTATCTATGTAACTGAATCTTTCAACACGTTTTTCACCCACTTAAAATAATTGGATCGACTTGAAACTTTGTATACTTGCAAAGGACCCGCGACAATACATTAATTTTATACTTTAATTTCTTTTCTTTGTTTCAGAATTCTGGAAGTTGTTAAGATGTATGTCAAGAAAGATAAGAGAACATCTGTTTTGGGAGTGAAACAAGTATGAATGATAATAATAGTGGTGTCCAAGATCCTAACGGAAGTTTTACTTCTCTCACAACAACCTTCATTTGCCCTCTGTCCTTAGCTTCCATTTTCCAGTTCTTCAGTCCCAAACTTGCAGTGTCGTTCACAACATCGTCCATTCATGTTTTCCTAGGTCTTCCTCTCTGTCTTCCTTCCATCATTCTGGCATCCAATATTAATTTTGTAAGTGTTTTATCTTGCATTCGCACCAGTCAGCTAACAAGGAAACATCCAACCCTTACATGCCGACACATACCTTGAAATTTCTTCCAGAGAAGTATTTTAATGTACGAAGACCGTGTAAAACCACTGCCATTTTTAACTGCAAGGCAAATAAATCGAAGCCAGAATCCCGCAATGGCAACCCACTGTGCGAAGTATTGTCTACAGACGAGGTGAATGAAAGCAGTAGGTATTTCATACGTCATGAGTGTTCCTTTATTTTCAGGTAGTATGCCATTGTATCGCTTGCAATTCCCCTTGCCCTCCTTCGTCCCGTGCTTTCATTCTCTTCGTCTGTGGACTGTAGATGGACGTCCCTGTTTCAGTAGAGTGGAGTTGAGGCGCGACGCGGCTTAGGTGCAGGTTGTGCGGGTATTCCAATCCAACAATTCAGGAGTTGTATAACTTCCGTTTAGTTTAAATGAGAGATTTGGCGTTGGATTATAATGCCTTGCAGTTAAAAGCGGTAGATCATTTTTGGACATAACGCTTCTGTGGAAGACATTTCAAGATAGGTTTCGGCATGCAATGAGTAACGATAGCCTTGTTAGTGCTTCAGTTTAAATATTATGTTAGAAATTATCTGATATGGGCGAAAAAAAAATACATTGTAGCATATGAATAAACTCGTACATTACGTAACAAATATAGGGAATTTCGGGTAATGTGGACCCTTATGTTTGAGTGGACCCTGTTAATATCTTCTTTAATTGGTGCTGCACTAGAACAGAAAATATTTTAACTTCTTCCCCTCATCAACTTTGACAGGTTCAAGGCTAGTTTCTGTTATTCTTTGTGTGAAGAAGGGTTTATTTGTGATATTTATGAAAATGACCACTTTAAAAGTTTTTCAAGCTAAGAATCAATTCTTAATTTCTGCTGCTGAATATTACAAATGTTGAAAAAAATCCTAAATATATTATATTGTGTAGATGCTATTGTAATATACTGACGGGTTTGGTTTGATATTATGTGACATGGTGGCTGTATAAAAAAATTAAACATAACTAAGGAATTCGGTTAATATGGACCCTCCAGGAAGACCTGGGTCCACTTTACACGAATACGTATATTTTATCAATGAGGATGCTATCTGTAAAAACCATTCACTTCATTAATTTTATTTAATATCCTTGTAATTTTACTAAACCCAAAGACCGTCGCTTTTTGTAGTTGAATGATGTGTGAATGTTATAATCAACAATATTTTTTAAAAAAGCATTAAATAAATATCAAAACGTTTTAATTATGATCATTCACAAATATTTTCAGATTAATTTGTGTCTGTCTGTATAAATTAACAGAGTAAATAAACTTAAAAATAAATTAAAAGCTAAAGTGGACTCTGGGGTCCACTTTATCCGAATATGGAGGTTAAAGTGGACCTTTCTTGTAATGTAAAAAAGTTTATAAATTATGAACATGTTTCCATATTTGAATAAAATAACAATGCTATTTCATAGTTACAACACTAATGATAATCACTGTAATTAAACAAAATTAAAATCCCTTAATTAAAAGAAGAAAAACAACAAATTCAAAACAGGGATCCAAATTACCCGAAGTTCCTCTAATAGTTGTTTATTTTAATTATGACTCTTACACCACACAGAAATGCCATCTGTTACGTCAGTTACCTTCTTGTTTGTATAAGAGACTAAAGTTTATTAGAACATAAAACTCAAAACATATATTTTATAACTCCTGCTATATACGCTTATACTACATTGAGAATGGCTTATTAAAATAAAATTGAAAACTTCACAGAGATTATTATTTTATTCTCACTCTATGAAACATTATGTTAATTTACAGTTACGTCAGTTACCGACACATCACACATTTTAAGTTTTTTTTTCCTCCATGGTGCGGCAGGTCTAAAATGTCCTTGGCCTACCATCCGGCTGCTGGCCTCACATACACCTGTGCTAATCATAGAGGTAGACGTCTTCCAGTCAGTTTAGGGGTGACATATGGTAAGCATGTCTGGTCCGCCAGCCGTTGTAGCTGCCTTTCTCAACTTGGATCCACTACTTATTGTAGCTACACAAATGCCTCACGATGCTGGGTGGGCACCGGTCCCATACTGGCCGAAATTCCATAAGAAATTTCTTCCCCAATGGATACTCGAACGAGCACAAGTCCCCGTAGCCAATACATCTTGCCCTAACTACTCGGCCACCAATTATTAAATATAGAAACTCCATATTTTCTGTTAAACAGATTGAAACTTGCATATAAACATTTTGAAGAGAAAAAGTAATATCCGACTATCTGAATGTCTAAAATATAGGGTTATTCGGAAAGAAGGAACAGACTTCAAACATTTATTTCTTCCAAACTACAAAAACTGGAAACACAATTCCAACGTTCCTGGAAAGAGAACGGTTTAATGTTCTGACCACAGCCGCATTGGCGCTGTTGATTGTTTGTATTAAAATGGCGACACAACAGGGCGTTGGTTTGAAAGAGGAGGAGCAGAAGATCAACTTCATCGCCGGTACCCTCCCAGGCCACCCTACCGAACCCCGTATGGTTTTTATCTGAGGGAATACGTAAAAGACCGTGTTTTTATTCCCCCCCCCTGTGTCTGATACTCTTGAAAATCTGCGACATCGAATCGTTGAAGCTGTGAATTCGATAACTAGAGACCAGCTGATTCGTGTGTGGCAAGAAATGACCCACCGTTTTGATATTTGTCGTGCAACACATGGTGCTCACATTGAATGCATAAAATAGTGAAATTTGAGCTTTTATCTTTCCAGGATCGTAGGAATTGTGTTTATATTTTTTTGTAGTTTGGAAGAAATAAATGTTTGAGGTCCGTTCCTTCTTTCTGAATAGCCCTGTATTAAAATGCTATTTTATTTTGTTGCAGTTATTACTACAGTTAGAATGGAATTCACCCTACGAGCTACTTTTTACTCTACTTCACTTTAATAATATTATAAGACCACTAGCAGACCCGGCAGATGTTGTCCTCCCCGAAAGTTTAATTCTCGTGTCATGGCCGGACGATAAAAATATATTACGGTTTTACCCTAAAATTCACTAATTAATAAGTTCGCAGGAAAACTTCTCACTGCCATCTGTTGTAGCTCAAGAAGCGTGCATTATGACGTCACTTTTGTTGTCGCGCGGAATATATCGGTAATGCAGATGAAATACATCTGACCAAAAAAATCCCTATAACCCAACCGCAGTCCTACCGGGTCCAATTGTGAATCTAAACCATCCAGGGACCCACTCAAACACACATACAAATTTTCTTAAAAATCGGTCCAGTCATTAGGCAGTAAGTAAAGTAAAAGTAAAGTGTTCCCACAACAGGCCTCAGGAGGCCTTTGGGGTAGTAGGAGGTTAAGGCTCCCACTTTTTCTAGACAATCGGCACTTGTTGTCAGCCGGGTTGTCAGCCCTGCGTGACGGCCGCCTTTACCCCAGAACAAGCGTCTGATACTCATTTCCGTTAGAGGCTGAGCAGTTTTAATTTTAAATTTTAAATAAACTTCCACTTCTAATTGTGTGATTTCACTCATTTTTGGATAATATCTACCTCGGTTTAGTTTAATAGGATATACTGAGTTTCGTTGTGAAACATCGAAAAATGTGACCGCTACAGCGATTTTTAAATTTTCACTTCGGGTGAACTCCTTCACCTAATCGTTTTAGAGGGTCCAATTGTGAATCTAAACCATCGAGGGACCTAATCAGACACACACATAAATTTTCATAAAAATCGCTGCAGTCATTTAGGAGTAGTAGAGAGACAAACACGCTTACAGAAGAATTATATGTATAAAAAAGATTAGCATCGTGCCTGTTGTAACTCTTTCTATGATCAGGTTGTCACAAGTAAGTCAACCAAGCTCCTTCATACTTGTACGATTGAAGGATAGCGTTGCTGTAGCGGCCGTCGCATTATAAACAATGTAATATGGCATTAGTTCGCAATATCGCCGTTCCTATTCAAACACGGATTTAAGATGGCGTACGTTGTATAAATCTGGCGCGTGTCGCGGACAAAATCTTAGCAAAATTAACTGGTTAATAACAGTGCGTGTGGTTTAATCGTATGCATAGTGTTTTAATATATTTTTACGCGTGATTTGGTGTGCGTGAGACGAACCTACAAGCTGGTGTTATTCAGAAATCAACTGTTTCAAAACAAGGTTTGTTCATTTACATTATTTTCTGAGAAATATATTTAAGAACATAATTGTGTTAACCAATTATTGCTCAGTTTTTAAAACTAAAATTCTTACGAAAATATAATTGAAGGATTTAGTTTGATAAGGTTTAAACGCTAGGTTTATAGGAAAGAAGGGGATTTTTTTTTTAAATACAAATTTAGAGTTATTTTTAGAAATATTCCGAAGAAATGGAGTTATAAAGGTTGTACCAATTATATTTTTTAATTCTTTACAAATCTTTATCGATTGTGCCTACTAGACGCTGAAAATTACCACGAGTATTTAACTCATGCCCCAAATGGGAGTCAATGACCAATCACATTTCAATGATTTTTGATTTACAACCAATCACAGTCGTGTTTCGCCTAAAATTTACCAACTAAAGTTTATCATAATAAAGAAAGTCCTCCTTTTTAACATTCTGATTAGGTCATAGCATTATTTTGCAGTGACTGACTCTGTAAGAAATACGGCTACCAGATTGTGTATATAGTGCATGAATGTCAACACATAGCGCATACGAGAGATAATATAAAAACATTTGTAACAATTGATTATACAAAAAGAAAAAAAAAAAAAGAAACCGCTGTTTACACTTTCTTAAACCAATTATTTTGCAGGAAATGATATTGCAGAAAAATATAATTGACATATTTACATCATAGGACATCAGAAATGAATTAATACATGTAACGTTGGTTATAAATTTCTCCACTAGGGTGCATTCTTACAACATTGCGATCTTTTGGCAATAAATAATATTATGATCTGACTGCAGTGATCGAACAAAAGAAGCAAATGAAGTGTACCAATAGTTTCTCATTTGTTTTCAAACATCGCCGTTTACATTAAATATTTTAAAATAACTATAGTTAAATAATCATTTGTGAGTAAACAAATAGTCCTAACAAGTGCCACTCTTGATTTCCAAATTCTCTAGATAAATTCACTCGTCACTTCGTGAGACGTGAATTTATCGATACTTTGGAAATCACATCTTGGCATTACTTATGACAAATATTTATGAACAGAGAGGCGAATGGAGAAGATTACATAAAAGTGAGCTACATGATTTTTACGGGAAATCAAATTTAATAAGAACATTTAAATCTCGTAGAGTGCGATAGGCAGGGGATTTGGTACGAATAGGGAATGGAAGAGGGGAATGGAAACTTCTTGTTGGAAAGCCAGAGGGATAATGGTGCGTAAATTGAAAATGGATAATATTCGCCGTAGGCTATTTTATGCGAGCGTACTACCTATGAATTTTCGATCGGAGAACAAGTGACTGCTAGCGTCATGTTGGCCAGTGTGATAACACACGTTGTGACTAGAGCCAAATTTCCAACATGTTTACTCACATATAAGGGGATTCTATCGCAGAAGTACAATTACACTGAGCAACAAAACAAAAATTGTTTGTCTTAGAAAGAAAATATGCGATTCTGATAGTATTTTTTCTCCTGAATTCAAATATGATATCGATTTTTCTCTATCACGCAAGGCTTCCGAGAGAAACATGAATTTATAACTTCAAACACTTTAATATTTTCTACATTCGTATCTACACAAAATTCGAACATTCGGACTCACCTAGAAAGTAAGAAATGACGATTTTCTGTTATATTTCGCTTGTGGAGCATCCCTCTTGATGGTCCAACAATAATCGGCCTGCATATTAGGATTCCATTTGCCTTGATATCTCTTTTCCATTGCTGAAATATCCTGATGAAAGTGTTCCCTGTTACCATCGCTCACTGCGCCAATGGACGAAAAAAAGTTTATTAAAAAATAATTATTTAAATCCATTAATTGAAATTGAAATAAAAAAAACTGTGGGTGATGGAGAAATTCCGAATACATATTTGAAAACGCGATAAAAAACTATTGGTACTCATGAGACAAAAAATCATGTTGACCAGTGTTATTAGTGAGCAAGTTAGGATGAGAAAATGGGCAAGTTGGTGTTAGTTTGGGCAAGTTAGGGTGAGAAATTGGACGTATTTGAATACACCAGATTAGTAAAGCGTTAATTTGTTTGATAGCGTGTTTATATGACTATTTAACTCATGCCCCAAATGGGAGTCAATGACCAATCACGTTTCAATGATTTCTGTTTTACAACCAATCAGAGTCGTGTTTCACCAAATATTTATCAGTGTTATAATTACCATATTAAAGAAAGCTCCTCCTTACAATATTGCGTTCCTTTGGCAATAAATAGTATGATCTGGTTGCAGTGATAAACAAAAGAAGCAGTAGAAGCGTACCTATCGTTTCTCATTTGTTTTCAAACATCGCCGTTTACATTAAATATATAAATATTTTAAAATAACTATAGTTAAATAATGATTTGTGAGTAAACAGCTTAATTTTATTCGTTAAATAGTCCTAACAAATGCCACTCTTGATTTCCAAATTCTCTAGATAAATTCACTCCTCACTTCGTGAGTCGTGAATTTATCGATAATTTGGAAATCACTCGTGGCATTACTTATGATAAGTTGGGTACGTTATGTGATAAGTTGGGTCCGAGCAATAACTAATACATATTTTATATTGTAAGTATGTTGATTTTAGATTATTTTGAGCTCAACTTCTCACTTCATTTTAATACATTTATAACATTTTTTGAAAAAAAAATCAACATATATATTTCACGACATAGCCACATTAGGACCAGCAGCATCAAACATCACACTGGATGCTGTAGCGAAGAATGAACTGCTGAAGATGGGACGGATGTCCTGAAAGACCTCCAGGCATAAAGATTACATATTTTAAAAGATGAGGACGACGGATTTTACCTAAGTAGGTATTTTAACTTATTTTATTTTATGCCTCTCCACTTCAACGGTTTTAACAATGAATTTTATTAGTATTGAATATATATATTTCTCTCAGGTAATTATTAATATACCGCAACAATAAATTGTGTTTTTTTTCACCTGAATTTATGTAAGTAGTACCGTATCATAGAATCCCCACGCCATATATCCGCTCAGCCCGAAATTCCAAAAACGAAATATGCAGTGGGTGGCATTAGAAGAAACCACAAACAAACAAACAAACAAACACACACACGCACGCAAACATATATTGATCATGGTCATTTTCGGTGTCTACTACATAGTATCGGTGAAGATCTGTATTTTTTAAAATAATCTTTTCATAAGTAATGCCACGAGTGATTTCCAAATTATCTATAAATTCACGACTCACGAAGTGAGGAGTGAATTTTTCCAGACGATATGGAAATCAAGAGTGGCCTTTGTTAGGAGTATTTAACGAATAAAATTAAGCTCTTTACTCATAAATTATTATTTAAACATAGTTATTTAAAATATTTATAAATTTAATGTAAACGACGATGTTTAAAAACAAATGAGATATGTTTTACGTTTCAATTGTTTATCCATTGCAACTTGATCATATTATTTATTGCCAAATAGGATCGCAATATTGTAAGAATGCATCCTAGTGGAGATAAAATGAAACACATTAAACTGTATATTATAACCAACATTATAGGTTATTAATTTTTTTAGGAAACAACTCAGTAAAATCATTATTTAAAAACACAATTATTGAACACACAATTATCAAATGTATAGTTCGAAGGAATCTGTTCATTATTTGCTATATTCAACGTTTTGTTATATAGCCAGTCACTGCAAAATAATGCTCTCATCTGGTTCAAAATATTTAAAAAAATTATATTTCTTTATTTTGGTAAACGGAATTCGATAAACAGCGAGCGAAACACAACTGTCATTGATTATAAAACAAAATTCATTGAAAAGTGATTGGTCATTGACTCCCATTTGGGGCATGAGTTAAATAGTCATTGTAAAAACTTCAATAACTTTTTTATTTTGAAATCCCCTAAAATGTAGTGTATTTTGTATTAAAAAAATTAACTATGTCTACAGAATAATGTGTTTATACATCTGCAATGCAGAATAGAAACTCACTCCACATAACCTTGATGTTAAAGGCGTCTGTAAATAAAATGAAATAAAAATATGTCTGTGAACATTTGTAGATTGAAATATGATAAATGAAGCAAATAAAATAACATCTGCCGCTGGAAATGCGATTACAAGAACTTGAATTATATTGTTGCGTAGTTCCGCGTGTGTATCATCTCTATGTATTGTGAGCTGTAACTATCAAATGTAAGCTGTTATAATACTAAACTATCCAGGAGTGTGTGTGTGTGTGAGTTCCTTTGTGAATTTTACATCAATAAGATGTATCAAACATTTATTTATGTTTCATATATACAAGCATACAGTGAAGTGTTTTATTAAAAAAATTATGTTTTCTGGATACTGGCTGAAAAATAACTTGGAACATGGATTTCTTTCATGAGGTAAATGAAGACAGATTTAAGTAATAATAATAATAATAATAATAATAATAATAATAATAATAATAATAATAATAATAATAATAATATTAATAATAATAATATTAATAATAATATAATGATGATGATGATGATGATCATAATCATAATGATAATAATCATAATAATAATCATCATCATAATCATAATAATCATCATAATCATAATCATAATAATAATCATCATCATAATCATAATAATCATCATCATAATCATAATAATAATCATCATAATCATAATACTAATCATCATAATAATAATCACCATCTTCAAGGTATGGGCCTGTTGGCCCGTTCCGCTCCCCGTGCACTATATGCTGCAGGTGCAGGTCGTCTTTCCAACTACGTTTTGGTCTTCCTACATTTCTTCGGCCTAGAGGCCTATAATGAAGCAGCTGTTTTCGTAAACGATTATTTGGCATTCTTTGTATATGTTCAAACCAATTACGTTTATTTCTGTGTATTCTCTCGTTTATCTTAATATATAAAAAATTCGTGTCACGTTGTTTGTCCGCAATGGAATCATAAACTACTGAACCGATTTTAATAAAATTTTGCACACTGTGTGCAGTTTGATCCAACTTGAGACTTAGGGTAGTTTATAACTAAATTTTTAGTCGCATTATTTTTTATTGCAAATTATTTGTTTATTATTTAACAAAGAGTAATAATTATCTGTGAGTTACGATTCTACGATTCTAACAGATGGCGGTGTAATTATCTGTGAATTTCATACGATTCTAACAGATGGCGGTGCAATTATCAGAGAATTCCATACGATTCTAACAGGTGGCGGTGTAAGGTAATTGGTTTATTGTTTAACAAAGAGAGATCCTGATGGCTGTGCTTTTTGTTGCAACCGCGAATTTCAATTGAATTAGAAATATTGATTATTTCATAATAAAGTGTGTTCAGTGTTTATTTTATTTTCAATATTATTAATTTTGTGTGTAAGTATTAGTTTTAAGTAATCTGGCTGAAAGACAGCAACTTAATTTAAATTTTTAACGTATACCTTAGCCACAGCAACGCGTGGCCGGGACTTCTAGTATTATATATTTGTAATTCATCTCTGATATCTTGATTTCTCTTTTGATAATAATAATAATAATAATAATAGTAATAATAATAATACTAATACTAATAATAGTACTGCTACTACTATTAATGCTATAACTGCTGTTACTAGTAATAATATCATAAGTAATGCCACGAGTGATTTCCAAATTATTGATAAATTCACGACTCACGAAGTGAGGAGTGAATTTATCTACAGAATTTGGAAATCAAGAGTAGCATTTGTTAGGACTATTTAACGAATAAAATTAAGCTGTATACTCACAAATCATTATTTAAATATAGTTATTTTAAAATATTTATATATTTAATGTAAACTGAGATGTTTGAAACAAATGAGAAAAGTATAACTGTAGGCTTTCACGGCCGGCATCTTGATCCCTATTAGGTTCGTCTTCCGGGCATATAGGCCGTGGTCCAGTCGTTCTTCTACTCGACGTTTCGTCTACTGCTGCGGTAGACATCTTCAGGAGATACTGCGTGCTCTCTGTGAACTCCTCAACAGTCGGCTGCAGACTGGCTGGTCGTTGGAAACTCCCTCCCTATTTATAGGCACGCCCCTGGTGGAGAGGCGGTTTTCTGCGCGGTCCGTGTTGCGTGCTGTTTTGTCCAGGCTGTCGCTAGCAGAATTCATAGGCTTCGTTGTCGTATTGTGCAGTGCCGGGATCCAGATTTTGTTTATCTTCATGGTTTCTTCTTTTTTGTTAAAGGAATTTTGTGTTTATATATTTCAATGGCTTCTCTGTACAGTCTGGTGTAATAATGTGATGTTTGGGACAATACCTGTGTTTCTTCGAATCTTATTATATGTTCTTGGTTGTTCATCCAGTGTTCCGCTACGGCTGATTTTTCCTTTTGTTTTAGTCTGCAATGCCTCTTGTGTTCTTGCAATCTTGTGGTAACCATTCTTTTTGTTGTGCCGATATAAACCTGTCCACAACTGCAAGGGATGCGGTATATACCGGCAGTACTTAACGGATCTCGGCACAACAAAAAGAATGGTTACCACAAGATTGCAAGAACACAAGAGGCATTGCAGACTAAAACAAAAGGAAAAATCAGCCGTAGCGGAACACTGGATGAACAACCAAGAATATATAATAAGATTCGAAGAAACACAGGTATTGTCCCAAACATCACATTATTACACCAGACTGTACAGAGAAGCCATTGAAATATATAAACACAAAAATTCCTTTAACAAAAAAGAAGAAACCATGAAGATAAACAAAATCTGGATCCCGGCACTGCACAATACGACAACGAAGCCTATGAATTCTGCTAGCGACAGCCTGGACAAAACAGCACGCAACACGGACCGCGCAGAAAACCGCCTCTCCACCAGGGGCGTGCCTATAAATAGGGAGGGAGTTTCCAACGACCAGCCAGTTTGCAGCCGACTGTTGAGGAGTTCACAGAGAGCACGCAGTATCTCCTGAAGATGTCTACCGCAGCAGTAGACGAAACGTCGAGTAGAAGAACGACTGGACCACGGCCTATATGCCCGGAAGACGAACCTAATAGGGATAAATGAGAAAAGATTGTTACGCTTCATTTGCTTCTTTTGTTCGTCACTGCAACCAGATCGTATTATTTATTGCCAAAGGAACGCAATATTGTAAGAATGCACTCTAGTGGAGAAAACATTTATCACATGAAACTGTATATTAATTCATTTCTGATGTCCTATGATGTAAATATGACAATTATATTTTTCTGGGAAAAAAATACATTTAAGAAAGTGCAAGCAGTGGTTTCTTTTTTTTTTTTTTGGTGGTATAATCAATTGCTACAAATGTTTTTATATTAACTCCCGCATGCGGTATGTGTTGACATTCTTGCACTATATATACAATCTGGTAGCCGTATTTCTTAGTGGGTCAGTCACTGCAAAATAATGCAATGACCTATTCAGAATGTTAAAAAGGAGCTAATTTCTTTATTATGATAAACTTTAGTTGGTAAATTCTAGGCGAAACACGACTGTGATTGGTTGTAAATAAAAAATCATTGTAACGTGATTGGTCATTGACTCCCATTTGGGGCATGAGTTAAATAGTCAATAGTAATAATGTGTGGAGAGCTTATGTCCGCGCGGCCATGAACCTACGGGTTCGATAATGCCAATTAATTAATCAGCTACAATACCTCACTGGCATAATCGAACCCGAAATTTCATGGCCACTTCATTTTCAGGGCGGAATTCATGAAACTATCTTTACGCAAAGAGCGACTCTTTGCCCCTCTCTATGACGTAGAGAGTATTCATAAAACCGGTTTTTAGTCTTTAATAGATAAAACATTTTCATAAGAATATTTCTTCGAAATTCTAAAAAAAAATGTGAAAGTTATACAGAGTAATTCACAATAAGTATTGCATACTTCTAGGGATTTTAGATGGGACTTAGTAGATAAAATTTTGATAAGGAACCCAAAACGTACCATTTCGATGTAAAATAAGTTTGAAGATCGAAACACAATGGGCTGATATCGTGTGTCTTGTGTTTCAGAATAAGTGTTTCATACTTCTAGGGGGTTGTACTACACCTATCGTGACGGAGGAAGAACCTCTTGCACGAATTCTGGCGGCAGCAGAAATTATTGAGCACACACCATGTCTTGTGTATGAAAACATGCGTCGGAGGTACACTTTGTGCAACGAACAACAGGGTCCCCACGTGGAACCACACTTGTAATTGTATTGTAAGCCCATGTTTTCCTTTCACAGAGATTTAGGCGCTCTCCCCCTACAGGGAAGAATTTCAACCATACTAATTTAGTTACACTTGTTTTCGTATAGATGCCATTTTGAGTGGTCCGTGGTCAGCCTCATACTGACATCTAGGAAACCAAGGTAGTACTAGGACGGGAAAATTAGATAAATTTTGCTTAGAGGCCTTTTCATTCAGGCTTAAGGATTTTTTACGAGCCTGAAAATCTTCAGACTCGGGACCCCGGAGGACTTGCTCCTTGGATTTTTCCGTCCTAAAAAATCCATCGACCCCGACCGGGTTTGAACCCGCGACCCTCGGGACCAGAGGCAAGGAGCATAACCACTAGTCCACCCGGTCGACCCACATTTGTAATTCAACCTCTAAAAGTCTATAATACTTATTCTGAAACACAAGACAAGCGATCTCAGCTCATTGTGTTCCGATCTTCAAACATATATTACGTCAAAATGGTACGTTTCCGGACATGGGTTCCTTATCAAAACTTCATCTCCTAAGTCCACTCTACAACCTCTAGAAGTCTTTAATACCTATTGTGAATCACCCTGTATTGATGCCATGCATGTTTCTATATGAACACTCCCATTCTGACCGTAAAATTTAGTTTTTTCTTCCATAATCAGATGAAGCACGGTAAAGTTTAAAGCTCTGTGGTTTTCGCATGCGTTAAATTCTGCACTGCGACGGCGCTATGGACAGACGCCGAGCGCCGCTTATTGAAAGAAACTCGAACGTGACTTAGTTGCGGTTCGGGTGCGGATCGAATCGGTTGTAAAAGCTGGTACTTACTTCTGCTCCATAGAGTAACCTATTTTTCTCTCGTAATGACGTCCAGTTAGAAGTAGGCAAATCCAGGGCGGTGCGCCAGTTCACCAGCACAGAGCAACAGGTGACTCAATTTAATTCTTCATTGTTGTATCTACTTGCCTGTATTAAGGGGAACATAGCTGTGCAAACGCATGGAAATTAACGTATGCAGTAAAATCTCCATATTTGCGGGGGATATGTTTCGTAAATATGCCGCGAATACAGAAACCGTGAATATGGAATGGTAATTTGTATGGGTACATAGGGGATACGTTCCAAGGTTCCAAAATAAAACAAAAATTATCAATATAAAATCAATTTAATGAGAGATTTTGAACAGAACTTATTACTTTTTTTGCCGCTTTTCTCTTTCAGTTCAGATAGATATTCAGCCGTGAGTTCAGCGATAACATTTTTTATTCTATTTCGAATTTTTATTTTTACTTTAACCTATTCGCTTCAGAAGACCTGGTACACTCGCTTAACTCTGACTGGTAGATATTTCGTAATATTTTGTACATCTTTTAGCAGGGTAATCTATTGTTAACATTTATGAATTGTAAAGGAATGTGATTTGGTCTTCACCCTCATTGAGATATCAAGTACCGTTATCTTTTGTTCGTTTTGAATGTCGTAAAACAGACAATATAATTTACGGTGATTTAAATTCGGTTTTTGGAGAAATGCATCCAGCATTTAAACTTGAAGCGAATGGGTTAAGCAACAACACTATTTTTCCCCCTTCGGAATAATTTATCTTTCCTTTTACTCGAAACTATAAAATGGGAAAAAAGCAGAAGAGACACATGTTATTCAGTCAAAATTATTGCAACGAACGACAAGTTGAAACAATAAAACACGTATGCATTTATCAACGGACGTAGCACCACGTGAAATACGGCTTTTAACAACGAACTTTAGGCTTATTGACAATAAGATTTGTTTTACTTTGATATTTATTTCTCCATAAATATCAAATAAATATTTATTTGTCCACCCCTCCATGGTATCTCTACCTTGTCGTGGTGGAGTGGCTTGCGTGCTTAAATGATCCTGAGAGCTATGCCGGCGGTAGCATTGCTGCCGATAGGGTTACCCATGCCAGACTGGTCGAAGGTGATAAGCCAGACGAAAAAAGTACCTTGGGCGAAAGAGTGACGATCTTTCACCGTAAAAATACAACCGTCAAGAAATGCGGACATGGATTCAACTGGGGTAAAATTTTCCGGAGATCAAATAGTCCCCCATTCGGATCTCCGGGCGGGGACTACTTCAGGGAACCCATGCCAAAGGCTCAAACACAGGGACATGTTCCTAGGAACATGGAATGTTAGGACTTTATACATTATACAGGGAATGATTGGAAAGCATTAGCTCAGGATAGGGATGTATGGAGAGCGTATGTCCGTGCGGCCATGAACCCACGGGTTAGGTAGTGCCAGTGAGTAAGTAAGTAAGTATTTATTTGTCCATTTGGTTTGAATATCCCTTTGTAAAAGTCGCCTTGGCACGAGGCTGCAGTAAAAAAAGTTGCCGATGCGTTAATAAAGGATACAAATCTTTCTAATGTACCGACTGGATCCGCGAATAAAGAAATGTTTATCCGCGAATAACGGAACCGTGAATAAGACGCTCTTACTGTACATAGAAACGAATGTATATCTATTTGTCCTTTATAGACTTCTAAACCGTTCAACCGAACTTAGTGAAAATTTATATATACAGGGTTTCTAATTCGTCGAGTATTTAGCCGTTATCTATTATCTTCTAAAATCATTAGGTGTAGGAGTTCACCTGAAACAAAAATTAAAAAATCGCTCTAGCGATCGCTATTTTCGATGTTTCACAACAAAACTAGGAATATCCTTTTAAAATAAACCGAGGTTTGTATTATCCAAAAATCAGCGAAATCCGATCGTTAAAAGTGGGGGTTTACCTTACTTACTTACTCACTGGCACTATCGAACCCGTAGGTTCATGGCCGCGCGGACATACGCTCTCCATACATCCATATCCTGAGCTAATGCTTTCCAATCATTCCCTGTATAATCTACTTCCCTCAAATCATAGTAAATGTTATTCTCCTACCTCATTCTTGGTCTACCAAGTGAGCGTTTTCCCTCTGGCTTTCCTATAAGAAGCTTCCATGCAAGTCTTTCATTTCCCATACGTGCAACATGTCCTGCCCATCGCAGTCTACGAGACTTAACTGTTCTTATTATATCTGGCTTCATATAAAGACCATGTAGTTCACTGTTATGTAGTCTTCTCCATTCACCTGTCTGTTCATCTCTCTTTGGTCCAAACATTTTCCTAAGTACTTTATTCTCAAATACTTGTAATCTCCTTTCCTCCCTTAAGTAAGAGTCCATGTTTCGCACCCATAATATAACTGGTAGAATAATAGTTTTATATATTTTCAGTTTAACGTTTTTTGAAAGGAGTTGGGATATCAAGAGTCTCTGCAATGCATAATAGCATGCATTTCCAGAATTGAGCTATGTTTAATTTCTTTGTGCAACTCGTTCCTATTTGTGATTATTGTTCCTAGGTATTTGAATTCGGCCACTTCTTCTAAATTGCCCTCATTTGTCATTAGCTGTCCATTTCCATTATATAATGTATTTCTACGTGTGACCATATATTAGTTGAAATTGAAAATTTATTCTAACAACCGCCATGTTTGTATTGTCGCAGTGTTTACCATATAATTAATTAACCCTCAATATTTAATTTATTTAGGCGTAGGAGCTCACGCCGGGTTTTCTCTAGTTTACAATCAAAATTATATCGCTCATTAAAATCACCAGATATTATTCAAAATTATTTGTGATATTTATTGATCTCCCTTCAAGGTATCTTTACCTTATCGTGGTGGAGTGGCTTGCATGCTTAAATTACCACGAGAGCTATGCAGGCGGTAGCATTGCTGCCGAAAGCGTTACCAATTCCGGTCAGCTCGAAGACAGACGAAAAAGTATCTTGGTCGAAAGAGTGTCGATATTTCACAGTAAAAATACAACCGTCTAGAAACGCGGACATGGTTCCAATGGGGTATTTTTTTATTAGAAATATTCCACAATACAGTGATTCTCCTTCAATCCAAAGTGATTTGTCGACAGAAATTCCTGTCTAAAGCAACTTCTTCCCTCAAATCTCTAGCTTCCATACTTCTCACCCTATCTATCCAACGTTCTCTAGGTCCGCCTCTTCCACTTCTTCCATTAGTTTTCTAGTCAAGGATCTTCTGTGGTATTTTATCGTCTTCCATTCTTATGAGGTGTCCATATCATATCAAACGTTTTTCTTCTATTAAAAAAATAAGGTAAACATTTTCGGAAGTAAAATAGTCTTGCATTCGGTTTTCCGTGCGGAGAATTCTTCAGGAAATTCATGCCAAAGGCTGAAACAAAGGGACATATCCCTAGGAATATGGAATGTTAGGGCATTATATAATAATGGCGCACTAGAAATGTAAACGCAGGAATTAGGTAAATCGTCCTTGTATATGGTAAAATGTTTTAACCAAACAGAGATGAACAGACAGGTGAATGGAGAAGACTACATAATAGTGAACTACATGATTGTTATAGGAAACCAGATGTTAAGAGTTAAGTCTCGCAGACCTGCGAAGGAAATGTTTCCGGACCACCCTGTATATTGTAAACCTTATGTAAAATTTTAGTTGTGTATTTGTTTAATTAAAATTATTCAGTGTAATTGCGCAAACTCTAAAGAGGCGAGATAAATTAATAATAATAATAAATATATATATTTTTTTTTTTCATTCATTCATTCATAGTATACTGCATAACAATGAACTACGTGGTCTGTATAGGAAGCCAGATATAATAAGAACAGTTAAGTCTCGTAGACTGCGATGGGCAGGACATGTTTCACGTATGGGGAATGAAACACTTGCATGGAAGCTTCTTGTAGGAAAGCCAGAGGGAAAACGCCCAGTTGGTGGACCAAGAATGAGGTGGGAGAACAACATTAACTATGATTTGAGGGAAGTAGATTATACAGGAATGATTGGAAATCATTACCTCGGGATAGGGATGTATGGAGAGCTTGTGTCCGCGCGGCCATGAACCTACGGGTTCGATAGTGCCAGTGAGTAAGTAAGTAAGTATTCATTCATAGTGTTCTGCTCAAGAGCAGGTATTTCACTGCAAACTCAGCATTCTCCACTCTTTCCTTAACTCAGCTTTCCTTTTTGTATCTGCATACAAACCATACTTACTTACTCGCTGGCACTATCGAACCCGTAGGTTCATGGCCGCGCGGACATACGCTCTCCATACATCCCTATCCTGAGCTAATGCTTTCCAATCATTTCCTGTATAATCTACTTCCCTCAAATCATAGGTAATGTTATTCTCCCACCTCATTCTTGGTCTACCAACTGGGCGTTTTCCCTCTGGCTTCCCTACAAGAAGCTTCCATGCAAGTCTTTCATTCCCCATACGTGCAACATGTCCTGCCCATCGCAGTCTACGAGACTTAACTGTTCTTATTATATCTGGCTTCCTATAAAGACCATGCAGTTCATTGTTATGTAGTCTTCTCCATTCACCTGTCTGTTCATCTCTCTTTGGTCCAAAAATTTTCCTAAGTACTTTATTCTCAAATACTTAATTTAATATTGTCTATCATCTGATGTGTTTTTCTGCCTCTATCTTTCCGCTGACCATTCCTTCTAGAGCATCCTTCAGCAGGCAGTTTCTTCTTAGCCAGTGGCCAATCCAATTTCTTTTCCTCTTCTTTATGAGTTCCAGCATTGTTCTTCTTTCACCCACTCTGTCTAGCACATCTTTATTTCTTACTTTGTCTGTCCATTTTATACGTTCCATTCTTCTCCATATCCACATCTCAAAAGCTTCCAGTCGCTTTTCTCATTCCGTCGTAATGTCCAAGTATCTGCACCATAGAATGCTACACTCCACACAAAGCACTTCACTAGCCTCTTCTGTAATTCTTTTGCCAAAGGTCCGCAGAAAATGCTTCTCTTCTTGTTGGAAACTTCTTTTGCCATTGCTATTCTCTGCTTTATTTATTGACCGCTGTCCATGTTCATGTAAATATAAAATCAATTAGGTTAATTTATGACAACTGAAATTTCAAGCGTTTACATTGTAAGCTTGTAATTGTTTCTGAGCAGTAAAATAACATTTCAACAAAAATTTTCATTGCCTGTTAAATATTTATTATTCCTTGAATCAATTTGAAATACGTGGTTTTTAAACTTACACAAACAATGAAGAGAAAAATAAACGAATCGTTAAATATAGTTTAAAGTTAGTTCGTGCAGATGAAAAGTAAGAATTTATAGGCTATTCTATTGCAAATGACAGTCTATGAATCTTTTAGCACAAAACAAGTTAATAATTCTTTAGGTACTTACTCAGACTGCGAGGGCACGCTTGGTCTGTTTACGGTATATACTGGAGCTAAAGAACCCGCTTTAGGGTAATGTAGTTGCAGTGACGCCAGGGGTCGGGTGAACGTGTTCAGACAGAAGTTCTATAACTAACTAACTAACTAACTCACTGACACTATAAAACCCATAGCTTCATGGCCGCGCGGACATAAGCTCTGAATACATCCCTATCCTGAGCTAATGTTTTCCAATCATTCTCTATATAATATTCTTCCCTCAAATCATAGTTAATGTTATTCTCCCACCTCAGTTTTGGTCTACCAAATGGGCGTTTTCCCTCTGGTTTTTCTATAAGATGCTACCATGCACGTCTTTCATTCCCCATTCGTGCCACATGTCCTGCCCATTGCAGTCTACGAGACTTAACTGTTCTTATTATATCTGGCTTCCTGTAAAGACCATGTAGTCCACTGTTATGTAGTCTTCTCCATTCACCTGTCTGTTCGTCTCTCTTTGGTCCAAATATATTCCAAAGAACTTCATTATCAATTACTCGTAATCTCCTTTCGTCTCTTAAATTAAGAGTCAATGTTTCGCATCCATACAATATAACTGGTAGAATAATAGTTTTATATATTTTCAATTTAACATTTTTTGAAATGAATTGGGACGTCAAGAATTTCTGTAATGCATCCATTCATGGTAATTCTGCCCGAAGGCAGATTCTTCACTGCAGTCCAGCACCTTCATGCTTTGCTTGCAGCTTTACTAGGGAATTCTAAGTGTGATAGCTTCCCGTTGCTTTCTATACCAGTGACGGATGTTGATAATGATAATGATCAGGATGATGATGGCCATATGATTTCGGGGACCGTTTGGGCCTTAAAGTTTTCCTGACATTTGTTTTACAGCTGAGGAAAAATCCCGATAAAAACCTCACCCAGAAAAACTGCCCCGACCGGGGGTTGAACCCGGGCCCGCTGCGTGACAAGGCAGCACGCTACCTCGAGACCACAGCGGTGGGCTATATATATACAGGGTGAAAATTATTTAAACCGACAAACTCTGGGAGGTTGTAGGGGACACCAAAACAAATATTTTTCCCTACTCCCATTTCTTCCTATGAGGATTATTTAAACCGGTAGAGGGGGTATTACGCTCTTCAGTTGTCATGACTGCAACTGCTGTTGATGGTAGGAATTGTTTTGTCCACCAGTGTAGTAGTGAATTGTATCTGTTTACTAATGGAGCGATACACCTGGAGTGAGTACACTGATATGTGTGGGCCGGTGTTGTTGGGGACTGTTTAATTGGGACATATCTCCTACCTAGACCATTAAATGGTTGACACTATTACAATTTTCTCGCCAGAGCATTGCTGGAAGATGTCCCGCTCCTCACAAGACAACGCATGTGGTTCCAAGATGACGGGGCGCCGGCACATTTCAGTGGTGTGCGTCGATTCTTGAACCTGCTCGACCCCCAGATATGACCCCATTGGATTTTTTGTGTGGGTGAGAGATGCGCAACCTTGTTTATAACAACTACTGTTGCATCAGAAAAGGATCTGGTTGCCCGGATAGTAGCAGCAGCAGGAGCAATTAACGATACTCCTGGAGTTTTTGCCCGTGTTAGACAGAACATGATCCGCCGGTGTAACCTTTGTTTACATGTCAATGGAGGCATTTTTGAACCTCTACTGTAATTTAAGTAATTGCGTTGTGTTAATGTGTTGTCTCTTGGTAATACAAAATACAAAAGTGTTTGTTGGTTTAATTAATTTGCCGCCAGAGAAATCTTGCTCTACCGGTTTAAATAATCCTCATAGGAAAAAATTACATTAGGGGAAAAAAATATTTGTTTTGGTGTCCCCTACAACCTCCCAGAGTTTGTCGGTTTAAATAATTTTCACCCTGTATATATATATATATATATATATATATGTTATAATTAAATGTTTAACATTGAGCAATGCAAGCTTAATATGGAATGATAAGAAAAATAAATGCCTGGACGGGATTCGAACCCGGATCTCTGAGTCTGTACCTCAGCGTGATATCCATTACACCACCAGGCGAATCCAATTAAAACACTTATTTTTCTTATATATGTATTATACTCTCCATTATTACTAGATGTCGCGAGAACTCGGTCTTCACCGCCATCTAGTAGCTGACTATAACAAGTAAGCAAATTAAAGAGAATATTTTTACCTTATAGCAGCGTCACTACCTCGGTTTATTTTAATCCTATATTCTGAGTTTCGTTGTGAAATATCGAAAAATGTGACCGCTAGAGCGAATTTTAAATTTCCACTTCAGGTGAACTCCTACACCTAATGGTTTTAGAGGGTGCAATTATGACTTTAAACCATCCAGGGATCCACTCAAACACTCACACCAATAACAATCGGCCCAGCCGTTTAGGAGGTCATACACACGTACAGAAGAATTATATAGTTAGATTTATTTAGCCTGGTGGAGTTAAGGTCATGTGGCCTTCTCTTCCACTCACCAGGACAAACGTATGTTACATATAAATACAAAAAATTACAATAATAGTCATACTAAACAATTAATATCTGTTAAATTGAATAATAATGAAAATAATGTCTAATAAAACAATATAATTAAATACAATTAAAATTAAATTAAACCCTCAGGGGTCCTCATCTAGAGGATATGTGGATGGCGACCACAAGGTGCCCAAGCTGAGCAAAACATTTCTTCCACTTACTTGTTTTTGTTTTCACTCTTTTAACTTTACTATCTAACCTCCCTTGGTTAACTCTTGTTTTTTCGACCCCGACGCTATTAGGGCATCCGAGGGCTAGGGAGTCTTTCCTTTCTTCCATTTCTTCTTTCCTTTATTTTCTTTTCTTCTCCAGAAAAGCCTGACCAGAGGCTATAAGATGGCAGCCCCATCACTGGTCTTGTCTTCCTTTGGCCAGCAACCAATCGAAGGGACTATTATTATGCTTTCAAATCTTATATGAGAATTTTCCGGAAGGATCAAACTATTTACACTGGAGGGAAAATTTTCTATAGGATCGTAACAGGCCTTGGCCTAATACTTGGAAGGAAGAAGGAGAAGAATAAGAAAATTAAATTAATGATAGAATGAATACAGAAAGGAATAACAGCTCGAATCTACTATACATGAAAAGAAAAGAAAGAAAGAAAAAATACAAAGAAAGTAATAAACTATAATGAATTAATCTATCGCTTATTATACAAGGCATTAGGTAAATATATTAACAAATCTTAAAACTATTTTTATTAAAAATGAAAAAAACAACTTATTAATTTAAAAAAAATAATATTTGTGAGTTGTTTCTGTTAATAATTTTATTTTCAATTTGTTTCTGAAAGATGGTAAAGTTTGGCAGTCTCTGACATAGGGTGGAAGGGAATTCCATGTTCTAGCAAGAGAAATTGTAAATGATTTCGAATAATAGGTAGTGTGATGAGGAGGGATATAAAGGACACTGTGCTCAAGGGATCGGGTATCTAATTTATGTGTATCAGAGAGTCTAGTGAAGCGGTGTGATAATAAATTTACAAAATTTAGGTTAGTGAAAAACCTATCGAATATAATATTACTTGTAGATTTATTGTAAAGCAAGTTCAAATCTAGATTATAGAGAATATGGTCATTAATTCTGCTTAAAATAAACCAACAAACATTGTTCTCAATCATTTCAAAACCAACATGTAAATCATGGGAATAAATAAATGCATTTATTGTAAATAACACAAAACGCAAATGTGGTTTGCGAAGCTTAATTTACTTACAGCACTGGCAAAGCTTTTGTACATGTGCAAGAAGAGTGGGTGCGGAACTCCATGCTCTAATGAAGTTACAAAAAATTACCGTCCATCCACTGTTTATTAACATTAAATTATTGAAATCTAACTTATCGTGAAAAACAGGAACAAGTGTGCTTTAACAGTAATTTTAGTGTAAAATTAACTAACTCACTGGCACTATCGAACTCGTAGGTTCATGGCCGCGCAGACATAAGCTCTCCATATATCCCTATCCTGAGCCAATGTTTTCCAATCATTCCCTGCATAATCTACTCCCCTCCAATCATAGTTAATGTTATTCTCCCACCTTATTCTTGGTCTACCAACTGGGCGTTTTCACTCTGGTTTTCCTACTAGAAGCTTCCTTGCACGTTTTTGATTCCCCATTCGTGCCACATGTCCTGCCCATCGCAGTCTACGAGACTTAACTGTTGTTATTATATCTGGCTTCCTATAAAGACCATAATAACAATAACGATACTTACTTACTTACTCACTGGAACTATCGAACCCGTAGGTTCATGGCCGCACGGACATAAGCTCTCCATACATCCCTATGCTGAGCTAATGCTTTCCCATCATTCCCTGTATAATCTACTTCCCTCAAATCATAGTTAATGTTATTCTCCCACCTCATTCTTGGTCTACCAACTGGGCGTTTTCCCTCTGGCTTTCAAACAATAACGATGACAATAATAATAATAATAATAATAATAATAATAATAAT
>JASPKZ010003869.1:340000-590000 GCA_030220185.1 Diploptera punctata | reverse complement strand
CGGTGAACGGCGAACGGTATGAACGGTATTGGAGGAACGACTGCAGATAATAGAGGAACGACTGTAGATGATAGATGATGAACGACGATATTTTTTGGTTTAATGCCACCAGGTTGTCTTTTATGACATTTTTACTTTCTCCCCTGACATTGGCGGAATTGTAATCCATTTCTTAGGTTGGGGCACCTGGAAGGCGCAGTTAAGTTACCCCGATGATGTGATGGGTGACAAATGATAATGAAGTGCTAGGAGAGTTCTTAATCTAAACTTAACCTAAATTCCAGACCATGGACAACCACAGGAATAATTTACCTTTATGAAAAATGTCCTATGGTCTGACTGGGAATCGAGCCCGGGACCTCATGAAGAGTAGTCAATAACGCTGACCACTACTCCATGTTGTTACTCAAGTTTCTCATGTTCTGCAAAAATGATCCAATCTACCATCCGCATTCTGATTCCATCTATGAACCAAGTAAGAAAACACTAATAGAATGAGCCACATTTCTCTTTTTGCTGAAAGAACCAAACAACAAAAATGTGCAAAATCTCAAAATTATTATTTTTTATTCAATGCCACCACGTTTTCATTCGATATTATGGTATTCTCTCCTGGCATGGCTTTATTGTAACCCATTTCTGAGGTTGGGGCGCCTGGAAGTCGGAGTTACGCTGCCGC
The DNA here is from genome assembly GCA_030220185.1 of Diploptera punctata. Lineage (NCBI taxonomy): Eukaryota > Metazoa > Arthropoda > Insecta > Blattodea > Blaberidae > Diploptera > Diploptera punctata. The sequence continues at coordinate 589,321 of JASPKZ010003869.1, read as the reverse complement.
GATGATATATGATAGGTGATGATGATGGTAATGATGCGCGGGAGTGGCCTTAATGCTAAACTTAATGAATATGATAATGATGGCCAGACTTGCCCTGAGAGGGTATCGAACTCGGGCCCGCTGTGTGACAAGGCAGCACGCTACAAAGAAATGTTTGAATTACTACTTTTCTCTCGAAATTGAAGCTATTTGATATTCCCTTGCTTGAAATAATAAGTAAAAGCTTATTTATTTTTGAATTTTTATTTGCATTTACATTTGTTTGTTTGTTTCCTCAATTCAATTATCTTGTGGCTTAGTTCATTTTTGCAGAATTCAGGCCAGTTCAAACAAACGTTACTTAAGTTGTTTTAATTCCAATATAATACGAATAATATTAGGCCAAATGCAAATTTAATAGTATAAATAGTACACAGATGTCAAATGGCGCGTACTGTTTTTTTTAATGTGGCTTAGCCAAGCTATACCACATATTTCCTATCGTTCGTATTTATAAAATAAATCGAAAATTAATGCATAATGACGTATTTGTGACAAACTTAAAAAATTAATGAATTGTGGCCGAATTTCGACCGCTGGGCGACCACTAGTTTCCATAAATATGTCATGAATGGTATGCGGTCAACATACTGATCTAAAGAGACATCTAGCAGGCAACTAACGTGTTACTAGGATGAAAGTGGTCGGAAAAGTTTGCTTAGAGGCCTCTTTATTCAAGCTTAAGATCTTTTACCAGTGTGACAATCTTTAGACTCGGGACCCACGGCTTTTAAGTTCCTCCCAGAGGACTTGCTCCATGGATTTTTCCATTGAAAAAAATCCCATCGACCTGGCCGGATTTGAACCCGTGACCCTCGAGATTAGAGGATAAGGAACATTGAAATTAGTCCACCACGACCCACTCACATGAGTATAAAGGATTATTTTTTTCGTCTCTAACAGTGGTCAACATGATTTTTGTCTCATGAGTACCAATAGTTGTACTTAATTCAGTTTTTTTATCGTGTTTTCAAATATGTATTCGCAATTCCTCCATCACCCAGTTTTTTATTTCAATATCAATTAATGGATTTAAATAATAATTTTAACAAACGTTTTTTCCTCCATTGTAAAACAAAACGGGGAACACTTTCATTAGGAGATTTCAGCTATGGAAAAGAGATATCAAGGCAAATGGAATCCTAATATGCTGGCCGATTATTGTTGGACCATCAAGAGGGATGCTTCACAGGCGAAATATAGCAGAAAATAGTCATTTCTTACTTTCTAGGTGAGTCCGAATGTTCGAATATTGTGTAGTTACGAATGTGGAAAATATTGAAGTGTTTGAAATTATAAATTCCTGTCTCTCGGAAACGTTGTGTGATGGAGAAAAACCGATATCCTATTTGAATTCAGGAGAAAAAATACTATCAGAATCACATATTTTTCTTCCTGAGCAAATATATATATATCCATAGCAATTCTGCCCGAAGGTAGGTCCTTCACTGCAATGATAGCATTTTCATGCTATGCTTGCAGCTTTACTAGGGAATTATAGGTGTGGTAGCTTCCCGTTGCATTCCACACCGGTGAAGGATGATGATGATAATGATAAGGATGATGGCCATATGATTTCGGGGACCGTTTGGGCCTTAACGTTTTCCTGACATTTGTCTTACAGGTGAGGAAAAACCTCGATAGAAACCTCACCCAGAAAAACTGCCCCGACCGGGGATCGAACCCGGGCCCGCTGCGTGACAAGGCAGCACGCTACCTCGAGGCCACAGCGGTGGACTTTATATTTGTTGCTCAGTGTAATCGATCAGGAATACTCAGCCAGTCGCCTTGCCACGCTCAAACTGTCTGACTCCAACATAATACTCTCTGTAACATTATTTATCAATGCGTTTTCATTATTTTTTTAATTTATAGTTTATATGAGCATAACGTGTGCAATTGACATAGTAATTATAATAACAAAAAAACTAGCACTAAAAAGGCCATTAATGTCATAAAATGGATGATTATCAAACAGTAAGCAATGTTTTCTTTTTTCCCTCAAGGATATTTTTTAAACATTTTACCAATCTCATGATCTAGTGGTCATAGCTTCTGACTACAGTTCATGAGGTCCGGGGTTCGATTTCCCGGTCAGAACATAGGAATTTTTCCTTTAAAAATTATTAATAACAGAATAAATTAAGGTCCTGGGGTCGACTCAGCCTCTAACGGAAATGAGTACCAGACGCTTGTTCTGGGGGCAAAAGCGGCAGTCACGCAGGGTGACAACCCGGCTGACATAAACTGTCTAGCAAAAGTGGGAGTCTTAACCTCCCACTACCCCAAGGGCTCCGGACCTGTTGTGGGATCACTTTACTTTAGGGGCACGCCGTAGCGTAGTGGTTAAGGACTGAGCTACAAGCCAGAGGGTCGAGGGTTCAAGTCCCGTTGGGGTCAGGATTTTTAAAGCGACCCAAACCCTCTGGCGGTACTATGGCCCTGGGGTCGACTCAGCCTCTAACGGAAATGAGTACCAGACGCTTGTTCTGGGGGCAAAAGCGGCAGTCACGCAGGGCTGACAACCCGGCTGACATAAACTGTCTAGCAAAAGTGGGAGTCTTAACCTCCCACTACCCCAAGGGCCTCCGGGCCTGTTGTGGGATCACTTTACTTTAGGGGCACGCCGTAGCGTAGTGGTTAAGGCACTGAGCTACAAGCCAGAGGGTCGAGGGTTCAAGTCCCGTTGGGGTCAGGATTTTTAACCGACCTAAACCCTCTGGCGGTACTATGGCCCTGGGGTCGACTCAGCCTCTAACGGAAATGAGTACCAGGCGCTTGTTCTGGGGGTAAAGGCGGCAGTCACGCAGGGCTGACTACCCGGCTGACATAAAGTGCCGATTGTCTAGAAAAAGTGGGAGCCTTAACCTCCTACTACCCAAAGGGCCTCCGGGCCTGTTGTGGGATCACTTTACTTTAGGGGCACGCCGTAGCGTAGTGGTTAAGGCATGAGCTACAAGCCAGAGGGTCGAGGGTTCAAGTCCCGTTGGGGTCAGGATTTTTAACCGACCTAAACCCTCTGGCGGTACTATGGCCCTGGGGTCGACTCAGCCTCTAACGGAAATGAGTACCAGGCGCTTGTTCTGGGGGTAAAGGCGGCAGTCACGCAGGGCTGACTACCCGGCTGACATAAAGTGCCGATTGTCTAGAAAAAGTGGGAGCCTTAACCTCCTACTACCCAAAGGGCCTCCGGGCCTGTTGTGGGATCACTTTACTTTAGGGGCACGCCGTAGCGTAGTGGTTAAGGCACTGAGCTACAAGCCAGAGGGTCGAGGGTTCAAGTCCCGTTGGGGTCAGGATTTTTAAACCGACCTAAACCCTCTGGGCGGTACTATGGCCCTGGGGTCGACTACGCCTCTAACGGAAATGAGTACCAGGCGCTTGTTCTGGGGGTAAAGGCGGCAGTCACGCAGGGCTGACTACCCGGCTGACATAAAGTGCCGATTGTCTAGAAAAAGTGGGAGCCTTAACCTCCTACTACCCAAAGGGCCTCCGGGCCTGTTGTGGGATCACTTTACTTGAATAAATTAAGGTAGAACAATAACAGCAATGATGAATGGAGTCTTATAGAACAGACATATAACCAGGAAAAATAAGTTACAAATATATAATTCAAGACTGAGAAGTAGTCACAATGGGAGCTGAAGTTGGGAAATACAACAAAAAACCTAGAAACAAAAACTTATGGTCGATGAAAATGGATGGCTTGAGGATAAGCAGCAAGATGTGCAAAATGAGACAAAATAAGAAATACCTGTCATAAGAGAAAAATTAATATTGGTTATTCAATAGTAGATTATATACTGTATAAGCAATTAAATTAGTATGGGCACGTACGAGAATGCAAGAAGAATGATTACCCAGGAAAACATTGGAATGGTGTCTATCTGGAAGAAGGAGGAGAGGAAGACCTCGAAAATCGTGGATGGAGGAAATAAGAACTGGAATGAGAGCAAGAGGACTGGAGGACATGGATTGCATGGAGAGAGACGAGTGGAGAAGAAAAATAAAACTTTAGGCACAGAAAGATGTGTAAACATTAAAATTCTGTATAAAAATAAATAAATTCGTGTGGTTGCCCATGGTCTGGAATTTAGGTACGTTTAAGTTTAAGTACTCTCTTGGTGCTTCATTATCATTTGTCACCCATAATATAATGGGAGTAACGTAACTACGTCTTCCAGGTGCCCCAACTTTAGAAATGGAGAACAATTCCGCCAATGCCAGGGGAGAAAAAACCAAAAATGTATTAAAATACAATCTGGTGGTTTCTTCTACTTCTTATTCGTAATTTGTAGGATTTTCATTCTGTTTATTTCCCCAAATAACTGCTCGGAGGAAGACATATTGGATGTGCATCCACTGTATATCCTTCTCTTCGCTGGTCTTCCTCTTGTTCTTTGATCCGAGGCTTGATCTATGGGACACGTATTGCGGATCGAGCAGGAAAGAAGTGCAGAAGGGCTTAGAATGAAGAGCAGAAGGAAGTAGAAAAGTTGGAAGACAGAAACTAAGATAGTTGGATAAGACAACTGAAGGTTAAAAGATGGATACAGAAAGCTAGGAATAGAGAAGAATGGTCAGATGTTATAAAGGAGACCAAGGTTCTTAGAGGACCGTAGAGCAAAGGGAAGAAGAAGAAGAAGAATATATGGCTGAACTTTGTAACCTGTGACGCGACTTTTTAAGTTCCTTCATAAACTCATGTCAAATTTTATTCTTGGGGTTTCATTTTTCAAATCATTCCCCACCATGTACATAGATTTTTACATGTTTTCTAACGATTATTTAAACATATATATATATATATATTTATATTTATTTATTTTAAGATATTGAACTACATGAAGATATGACAGCCATATTGTTTTAACGAATATTCTGAGTTTCAGTGCAGACAACATAGAGTCTGTGCTAATTAACTTACTTACATACTTACTTACTCACTGGCACTATCGAACCCGTAGGTTCATGGCCGCACGGACATAAGCTCTCCACACATCCCTATCCTGAGCTAATGCTTTCTAATCATTCCCTGTATAATCTACTTCCCTCAAATCATAGTAAATGTTATTCTCCCACCTCATTCTTGGTCTACCAAGTGAGCGTTTTCCCTCTGGCTTTGCTATAAGAAGCTTCCATGCAAGTCTTTCATTCCCCATACGTGCAACATGTCCTGCCCATCGCAGTCTACGAGACTTAACTGTTCTTATTGTATCTGGCTTCCTATAAAGATCATGTAGTTCATTGTTATGTAGTCTTCTCCATTCACCTGTCTGTTCATCTCTCTTTGGTCCAAAAATTTTCCTAAGTACTTTATTCTCAAATACTTGTAATCACCTTTCCTCCCTTAAAGTAAGAGTCCATGTTTCGCACCTATGTAATATATCTGGCAGAATAATAGTTTTATATATTTTCAGTTTAACGTTTTTTGAAAGGAGTTGGGACATCAAGAGTCTCTGAAATGCATAATAGCACGCATTTCCAGTAGCTTGCATTCTTTCACAAGTTAGAATACTTAAATTCCATTAAGTTAGGTTTTAGGTTGATATTTCACAGGTTAGAGTACTTAATTTGCGTTAGGTTAGCTTTTAGATTGGTCTTTCAGAGATTAGAGTACTTAAATTGCATTAGGGTAGCTTTTAGGTTGGTCTTTCACAAATTAGAGTAATTAAATTGCGTTAGGTTAGCTATCAGGTTGGTCTTTCACTGGCTAGAGTATTTAAATTGCGTTAGGTTAGCTTTTAGGATGGTCTTTCACAGGTTAGCTATCAGGTTGGTATTTCACAGGTTACAGCATTTACATTGCGTTAGGTTAGCTTTTAGGTTGGTCTTTCACAGGATAGAATACTTGAATTGCGTTAGGTTAGCTTTTAGGTTAGTATTTCACAGATTAGAGTACTTGAATTGCGTTAGGTTTATTTTTAGATTGATCTTTCACATGCTAGAGTACTTAAATTGCGTTTTGTTTGCATTTAGGTTGTTCTTTCACAGGTTAGATTACTTGAATCGCTTTAAGTTAACTTTTAGGTTGGTATTTCACATGTTAGAGTATTTACATTGCGTTAGGTTAGCTTTCAGGTTCGATGGCAACATTAATTCAAATATCGTATATCTGTGGGCTGCATTCCATACTGTTAAACATTGTCTTTAAATTGCTTACTTGTTATAGTAGCTACCAGAGGGCAGTGAGACCGAGTTCCCACTACCCGTCGTAATAGAGAATATATATATAGGATTGTTTGGATGGCGTAATTGACAGCGCACAAAGTTTCAATTTACAGGTCCGGGTTCAAATCCCCGTCAAAATATTTATTTTTCTTTTCATGTCATATTTATGTACATATTTTGACCATAGTTATTTTCGGTGTCTTTTAGAGAAGTGAAGAACTGTAAATATTTTTTAAAAGTCTTCTTAGTTCAACAAACCAAACAGCTTCTTTCCGAATTCTGTAATAGTGGAGAGCACCCTGTGTAGTGGAATGTGATAGTAAAGGGAGCCATTGAAATACGTAAATAAATTGTAAGAATAAATGAGATGATACTTGTGGTTTCAATCTGGTTTACAACACATGAAATACACAAAGTTTCTGGCGACGTTGAAATCATTCAAGCGTATAATTTAGATCAGAACTTGTTACCATTCAATTGGTTCGGAATGTAGTTGAATCAATCTACTTCCAACACTGATTAATGTCTTTTGTCTTTGAAATGAATTTCAAGAGCTGAACGAATCTTTTAAACAGAGTTTCTGTTCACGTTCAACATATTACAAAAGTTTTATTTGTTATAACTAAATTTGTGAATCATCTTTTTTGACTAGGACATCCGATAAGTAATGGCAGCACTGATGTAAATCAGCGGTCCTAATGTTGATCCCTGTGGTCTTGTAGCATACAGGGTGATTCATAATAAGTATTACAGATTTCTAGGGGTTGCAGAGGGGAGCTAGCAGATGAAGTTTTGATAAGGAACCCATGTCCGAAAACGTACCATTTTGATGTAAAATAAATTTGAAGATCGAAACACAATGGGCTGATATCGTGTGTCGTGTGTTTCAGAATACGTATTACAGACGTCTAGGGGTTGTACTACTACCGACGGGTTCGATAGAGGCAGTAAGTTATTTAGTCAGTTAATTAATGGATGAAAAATAAATAACTATTATTCCATGATTTGAGGGAAGTATATTACACAGGGAATGTTTGGAAACTTAATTCACGATAGGGATGTGTGGAGAGCATATGGCCGCACGGCCATGAACCTGCGGGTTCGATAGCGCCAGTTAGTTAGGTACAGTTAGATATTTGCAAATAACTATTCTAACATACCCGAAAATAATTGTTGGAACAAAATCTAATTGAATCGTTAACGTGATGAAAAAGAGACATTTCGTTTTTGTGTATTGGCTATTATAGAGAACTTTCCATGTTAAACGATAGTTAATTTACTTGAATTGTGACCTTTGGTTTTTTTACAATCATATTTATTTCCATTGCATGTTCTGCATGGAACAATTATGCATATCAGATATGCTTATGAGCATGTATGTTATCTGCTGGAACCATGTCAGCTGGGCTTTTGTATTACTGATCTGTTTACAATGGCTTGTCACCAACATTTTCCAGACCTTTTTACACGCTTTATATTAGCTTGACCTGTATGTGTCTATCTATGTAATGTAATCTTTCAACACGATTTTCACCCACTTAAAAACATTGGATCGACTTGAAACTTTGTATACTTGTAAAGAACCAATGACAATACTTTTCATAATTTTTTTCTAAGATCCTGGCCAGGATCATCAGGACATCAAACAAATTAAGACCGGCATAATAGGTTGCGGACTTATCGACTTTTTAGTCCATCGTTGTAAGAAATTATTATTATATCCACTGGTGGCTAAGTTGGTAGCGCGGTGGACTGTAGTGGTATATAATTTCAGGCATCCATAGGTCGCTGGTTCAAATCCGGCCCGGAGGATTTTTTTTTTAGTTCATACTACAATAGTATCGAATTTAAAGATATTTAGATTTTTATTTTATTCTGTAAAATATTAATGACAATTTTGTAAACTTATTACATTGTAATTTATCCAAAAAAATGTGAGAAATATACGATTAACTGTAACTATTTATCTATATTAAAATATTCAAAAATATTATAATAATGTTAGATAATAATAATTTTAAAAATATATATATAATTATTTTCGTGCCTACACACTAAAAATATCGTAGGCAATTAAATTTTCATGGGATTCTGGTTTATGACAATCAGTTAAACTAAAAATTAAAAAAAATTAATTACATAAAAATAAAACGTAGTTTTATTTGATTTTCATATTTATTATATAATTCAGTGACAGCTGTTTCGGTACACTGTACCTTCTTCAGACATGTTAACAAATTATGAATTGTGTTCCAACTGAACATACGTGGCGACCTTGTTTTCGTTACGCAAAGTGTACCTACGACAAATGTTTTCATACACACGCCCTACAAGACCCGATGTGAGCTCAATAATTTCTGCTGTCGCCAGAATTACCGCAAAACGTTCTTCCTCCAACTCGACAGGTGTAGTACAACCCCTAGAAGTCTGTAATAGGGCTACTTGTTCTGAAACACAAGACACACGATATCAGCCCGTTGTGTTTACCACAGAATTCACTAATTAAGAAGTAATTAGATATTATTAAATAAGTTCGCAAGAAAATTCCTCACTGCCACCTGTTGTGGATCAAGAACGTGAATGATGACTTCACATTGTTTTCGCGTGGAATATGTCGATAATGCAGATGACTACACATCTATCATAAAAAAAACTATAACCCTGACGCAGCGCCACTTACCGAGTCTATTTGTGAATCTAAACCATCTAGGGACCCACTCAAAAAAAAAAAAAAATCAAAATTGGTCCAGTCGTTTAGGCAGTTTCTAATGTCGGGTTTCAAATTAACCACCACTTCTAATTGTCGGATTTTGTTCGTGTTTGGATAATACCTACCTCGGTTTATTTTAATACGATATACAGAGTTTCGTTGTGAAACATGAAAAAAAATGACCGCTAGAGCGATTTTGAAATGTTCACTTCAGGTGAATTCCTACACCTAATGGTTTTAGAGGGACCAATTGTAAGTCTAAACCACCCAGGGACCCAATCAGACACACACAAATCATTTCATCAAAATCGTTCTAGTCGTTTTGGAGGAGTTCAGTGACAAACACACGTAACAAACTCACTGGCACTATCGAACCCGTAAGTTCATTACCGCGCGGACATAAGGCTGTCCATACATCTTTATCCTGAGCTAGTATTTTGCAATCATTCCCTGTATAACCCATTTCCCTCAAATCATAGCTAACGTTATTCTCCCACCTCATTCTTGGTCTACCAACTGGATATTTTCCCTCTGGTTTTCCTACAAGAAGTTTCCATGGACGTCTTTCATTCCCCCATTCGTGCCACACGTCCTGCCCATCGCAGTCTACGAGACCATGTAGTTCACTGTTATGTAGTATTCTCCATTCACCTGTCTGTTCATCTCTCTTCGGCTCAAATTGTCCTAAGAACTTTATTCTCAAATCTCGTAATCTTCTTTCCTCCCTTAAAGTAAGAGTCCATGTTTCGCATCCATATAATACTAGCTAATACCCGGCGTGCGCTGTTACGCCCAAATAAATGAAAATTAGTGTGCTTTTATGTTTAGTTAAATAAGTAGAAGGAAAACTTTATATCGTAATTATTTTTAGATACCCCTAGAAAGTTATTAAATGTCCAGGAATCTACTCAACCCAATATTTTTGACATAAATGAGCTGAAATACAAAAATTAATGTACTTATTATTAGTTGAAAAGTAAAATGAAAAATAATTATAAATGTATACCGTAAAGGATTCCCCGTGCTGATTACCCGGTGTTGCCCAGGAATCTACTTACTTCGATATTCTTGGCATAAATGAGTTAAAAGACAAAATTCTTTATTTTGAGTTATCCTTAAAAGAATGCCCGCCATGTGCTGCTATGCTTGAACAGGGATCTACGTACTTCTGTTTTATCTTCTTGGCATCAATGAAAGACAAAAATGGTTATTGTGAGTTATCCGTAAGAGGTAAACATATGCTAACGCGGACTTTTTTATACAGCTTTTTGAGATATTCAATTCTGTGTATATTAATTTTGTGTATTTGTCATGGTTCAGGCAGCGTAAGCCATTTAAGCGTCCAAAGAGCTACTTTTTTCACGTTTTCCACTACAAAGGGCAATTTTTAAGGGTATCACAACTCTCTTATAGCCTATGTTCATCCCGGGAATCTCCTGAAGATTTTGCAAAAAGTCCCATCGCAATCGGATCAACGGTATGGCCGCGCATAAAGTACAAACAAACAAACAAACAAACAAACAAACATTCATTTTTATATATTAGATATTCAATTCTGTGTACATTAATTTTGTGTATTTGTCATGATTTAGGCAGCGTAAGCAATTTAAGCGTCCAAAGAGCTATTTTTCTTCACGTTTTCCACTACAAAGGGCGATTTTTAAGGGTGTAGAAGTTGAGTATCACAACTCTCTTATAGCCTATGTTCATCCCGGGAATCTCCTGAAGATTTTGCAAAAAGTCCCATCGCAATCGGATCAACGGCATGGCCGCGCATAAAGTACAAACAAACAAATAAACAAACAAACATTCATTTTTATATATTAGATATTCAATTCTGTGTACATTAATTTTTTGTATTTGTCATGATTTAGGCAGCGTAAGCAATTTAAGCGTCCAAAGAGCTATTTTTCTTCACGTTTTCCACTACAAAGGGCGATTTTTAAGGGTGTAGAAGTTGAGCTGTCTTATAGCCTATGTTCATCCCGGGAATCTCCTGAAGATTTTGCAAAAAGTCCCATCGCAATCGGATCAACGGCATGGCCGCGCATAAAGTACAAACAAACAAACAAACAAACAAACAAACAAACAAACAAACAAACAAACAAACAAACATTCATTTTTATATATTAGATATTCAATTCTGTGTACATTAATTTTGTGTATTTGTCATGATTTAGGCAGCGTAAGCAATTTAAGCGTCCAAAGAGCTATTTTTCTTCACGTTTTCCACTACAAAGGGCGATTTTTAAGGGTGTAGAAGTTGAGTATCACAACTCTCTTATAGCCTATGTTCATCCCGGGAATCTCCTGAAGATTTTGCAAAAAGTCCCATCGCAATCGGATCAACGGCATGGCCGCGCATAAAGTACAAACAAACAAACAAACATTCATTTTTATATATTAGATATTCAATTCTGTGTACATTAATTTTGTGTATTTGTCATGATTTAGGCAGCGTAAGCAATTTAAGCGTCCAAAGAGCTATTTTTCTTCACGTTTTCCACTACAAAGGGCGATTTTTAAGGGTGTAGAAGTTGAGTATCACAACTCTCTTATAGCCTATGTTCATCCCGGGAATCTCCTGAAGATTTTGCAAAAAGTCCCATCGCAATCGGATCAACGGCATGGCCGCGCATAAAGTACAAACAAACAAGCAAGCAAGCAAACATTCATTTTTATATATTAGATAACTGGTATAATAATTGTTTTTTTTTTAAATTTCAGATTAACGTTTTTTTATTATATAAAGATTAATACCAAACTGAAGGAAGTAATTAAGTAAGTAGTAGAACTTTATTAGACAAAAAGTAAGATATTTACAATATTATTTACAAATATGGGTCGCACGGGCAGTAAGCCGTACGTGCTGTTGACAGTCCGTTACAATAAAGCAATAATTGGTAATAGTATAAAGAAAAACAAAAAAAGAAAACAATAACATTACAATTACATAAAGAAAATACAATAATATTACAATTACATAATAATACAATAACATTATACTCTAATTAAGTTATGTATAATTATTAAGAATTAACGGTATTGCATTTTGATAACATATATTTATTCACGAATGAGTGTTGTTCTTATTTTCCGCGTTTTGTCCAGTAATTTACCCAAGTTTATCCAATTTTCTAGATCCACCAATAACTCGTAGCATGCCAATCTTTCCCGATTTGATTTTAGAAATCTTTCCGGTAATAACTGAATCTTCTCTGTATCGTTCCAATTTTAGTATATGTACCGCCGAAGCGAGTACAGGAAGTAATTACATCTTTAGGGAATAAAATAAAGCAAAATAAATTGTAACCATAAATTCTACTTGCTGAGGGAATTGCTTAGTTTACGCAGTTCCTGTGCGACGGAACCATTGAAAGTGTCCATATCCGGAAAATGTGCGCCGTAGGAATTACGCAGAACGAATTCCCATTTAATTTAAAATAGTTATTAAATTCTTTTGTAGAAGAGAAGGTAATTAAAGTTTGTCTTTGTTTCCTTGTTCCACAGCTCGTGAAGTTGGGAGAGAGATTATCTCGATAAAACGGAATCCTGATATAAAACGTTTTACAGTTACGTCAAGATAACAATATCCAAGTTAATGCAAATAAATAATAGTTTTAAAAAACTAAAACAACACGCTTTATTAGAAAACCAAAATAAAAAATGAAAAATAATTTTAATTTCCAACACGCTTCGGTTGAAATTAAAGTGGTCAAAAAAAATGATCTCCAACACATACAGAATAAAACTAGAGTTATCAACAAAAAAAATAATTTTACCATCAAAAGCGTGGAGTGCTTTTTATAGTTTTTACGTTTTCTTCTTAGAGACTTTACTTTTACCAATATCTGTTTATTATCAAATATATTAATTGATATAGAGCACCTCACGCTTTTGATGGAAAAATTATTTTTTTTGTAGATAACTCTAGTTTTATTCTAGATGTGTTAGATATGATTTTTTTGTCGACCACTTTAATTTTATCCCAAGCGTGTTGGAAATTAAAAATTATTTTTCATATTTTAGTTCGGTTTTCTAATAAAGCGTGTTGTTTTAGTTTTTTAAAACTGTTATTTATTTTTTATATTTTAGTTTTAATATTTTACAGAATAAGATGAAAATGTAAATATCTTTAAATTTGATACTATTGTAGTACGAGCTAAAAGTAACACTCTTCCAAAAAAAATATAAAAAAAAAATCCTCCCAGCCGGATTTGAACCAGCGACCTATGGATTACTGAAATTATATACCACTACAGTTCACCGCTCTACCATCTGAGTTCTTACAAGGATTGACTAAAAAGTAGACAAGTCCGCAATATATTATACCAGTTTTCATTTTTTGATTTTCTGATGATTCTGGCCAGGATTTTAGAAACAAATATGAAATTATTGTATTGTCACGGGTCCTTTACAAGTATACAAAGTTTCAAGTCGACCCAATGATTTTAAGTGGGTGAAAATCGCGTTGAATGATTCCGTCACAGAGATAGATAGATAAATACAGGTCAAGCTAATATAAAGCGTGTAATGACATGAACTCCATTAAGTAACCTCTTCTATACAACACTTTTAAACTCATCATCATCATCATCATCATCACTAGGAAAATGATTTTGAGGTGCAGCACCTTTCCAAAAAAATAGCTTTTTTTTTCGCAATAGTGCGTTTTGTCGTACTTACAGCAATGGCGACCATGATTGAAAGTTCAACTTCCTACATTTCGGGGTTGCCAACCTAAATAACTATACTGTACTATTACATTTACACCCACGTGCGGGAAGTAAAATCACTGCCCTGTATGTATACTACTTAAAAGGTATCATCATCATTATCATCATCAACAACAAGCATTAAGCCCAATGGCCTGTTCCGATTTCATTATAGGTCGAATTGATCCTTCCATCTGTTCAATGGTCTTCCCAACATTCTTCTCCCTTTTGGTTTATAATTATACATTCTTCTTGGTATGCGCTGTTCATTCATTCGTAATACGTGCTGAAGATAAGCATTTTGATAGTATTTTATTCTTTCACAGAGATTAAATATATTAAGTTCTGTTCTTATATCTTCGTTTTTTATTTATCGGTCCTTTGGTATCCTGCTATTGCTCTTACATCTTCATTTCAGCAGCCTCTATTTGTTTACTATCTGCCTTTGTTAATGTCCAGGTTTCACATCCATAGATAAGAGATGGAACTGCCAATATTTTGTAAAACTTCAAAATAGTTTCTTTTCTAGTCTTATTCAATAAAGTGCGTTTAATTGTGCCACATAAATAATTGAATCGTTGTATTTTAGTGTGTTTATTTAAATTTCTGTCATTGCCTAAATGACATCCCAAATAATTAAAATTCTGAACTTAGTCTATAATTACATCGTTTATCATTATCTTTGTTCTTATTGCACATTTTCCTTTCTGAGCTAATATTACTTACAATGTAAATACAAAAAATCCAAAAGGTAGTGTTAATATACAATATACGAAACAAATCACTGCATTTTAAATTAACTGAACTTTATTTGAAACAATATAAAACAATAAATATTTACTTGCAGTCATTGTGAGAGTAAAATAATAATCTCAGCGAAGTTTTTATTGCAATTTTATTTCAACAAACAATTATGAATGTAGTATACAGGATGCGGCATATGTCAACCACTGCACATGGTTACAAGGGGAAAACATCGGATTGGTTGAAACTGGGATTCGAATACGGGGCCTTCCGAATATAATCTGAAACACTACATATTGACGTAATCTGCTAACTAGGGAACACTTTCGGTAATTGCTTTGTCTATTGAAGTTGTAAGCCATAGAAAATAATATATTTGCATTTTCGTTAACTGACAAATGCTGCATCCTGTATATACGATGTATATGTAAGAATAATGGTTTAAGGATTGAAATTTGAAGTTAGACTACATAATCAAGCACATGTTACACGAAACTTAAAGTAAACTCTACGCATCATTAAACATGGATACTGTCCCATAGAAACCAACTTCTGAACTAGAATTCGACCCTATATGTTGAAAATTATTACCCTAGACAGATGCCAGAGAATAGAGAGAGCACTTATTTTAAAAGGAATGCTTTGGAAAAGGAAACAGAATAAATTTATTTCTGAGTTGTCTAGGGATAACATCGTTACAGCGGGAGCAGATTCGATTCCCAGTCGAAATAAATACCGTACCTTATATTTTAGAAAAGTTTTTTTCTCGACTGTAAGGGAAATGGCTGAAGGTTGAAGTTACAAATTCCATGAACCTCACACAATAATGATAATAAAAACTTAATTTTGGAAACAGACCCGTCTATTTGAATATTACAAAGAACTAAAAGTACAACCACTTCTTCAACAAATAGAAGAACGCAGGAACAATTGGATAGAACATTTGCAAAGAATGACAGAGGATAGGATACTAAAGATGGCACTGACGTATAATCCTGGAGGACGAAATCGGTACATGGCCGCACGGACATAAGTTCTTCATACATCCCTATCTTGAGCTAATGTTTTTCAATCATTCCCTTTATAATCTACTTCCCCCAAATCATGGTTAAATAAGGGGCTGCCGGACATTGGCATCTTTTAAAAGAAATCTAAATTTATATTTGCTCTAATGTCGACTTCATTATTACCCAGTGTAAGGTATATATATTAATTGGTGTTTCTCGTATAATTTATCATGTTTATATTATTATTATATTATTATTATTATTATTATTATTATTATTATTATTATTATTATTATTATCGTAAGTATTATTATTGTTATTATCGTATAAAATGTTTGTTTGTACATGAAATATACATTGCTACATTTAATGTATCTTTAACTGTTTATAATTAGTATAGTGTATATCTATATTTGTCAAATATTTATTTGTATTTGTGCTGGTTGAGTGGAAGAGAAGGCCTTATGGCCTTAACTCTGCCAGAATAAATAAAACATTATTATTATTATTATTATTATTATTATTATTATTATTATTATTATTATTATTATTATTATTATTATTATTATCCAACCTCATTCTTCGTCTGCCAACTGGGCGTTTTTTCCGCTGGTTTTCCTACAAGACTTTGATATTGTTAACAAGTAAATTTGACTTACTTAAAAAAAGAGTCAAACGTCGTTTACTTCACAGATCATTTGACACGAGCTATTTTGACGTCGTAACTGCCTATCCGGTTGCAAAACAACACCGGCAAATCAGACACATTGTTATGACTGTAGCACGGAAACGGTAAGTTTCCGGACATGGATTCCTATTCAAAATATTATCTACTCAATGTTATGGAATGTAATTAAATGAAATTATTAAAGAAATATTGATTTCAGCGTAAATTGGTTCAGCATTTACTATGAGGCTACCTATGAACCTGGCGTTTTCAAATTATGAATTATAAATACTTTTGTCAAATAATTATGTTGAAGAAAACCTTAATATTATTTTAAGAGTTTTGTAATTCATAAATATAATATTGCATTAGTATATTTAACATACTCAGCCTTTTAGATCTTGTGATTAATTCGCACAATTTAAATTTACTCGAGTTTCGCAATTTTTAGAATAATATAAATGTTTCGTTAAATGCACCATCCTGTAGAAAAATTTTATCAAGAATGTAGTAGCAGTAGGACTTTATTAGACTAAAAGTAAGATACTTACAATATTATTTACAAATATGGGTCGCACGGGCAGTAAGCCATACGTGTTGTTGACAGTCCGTTACAATAAAGTAATAATTGGTAATAGTATAAAGAAAAAACAAAAAGAAAACAATAATATTACAATTGCGTAAAGAAAACACAATAATATTACAATTACATAATAATACAATAACATTATACATTAATTGTATTTTGATAACATGCATTTGTTCATGAATGAGTGTTGGTCTTATTTTCCGCGTTTTGTCCAGAAATTTGCCCAAGTTTATCCAATTTTCTGGATTTACCATTAACTCGTAGCATGCCAATCTTTCACGATTTGAATTTAGAAATAAGGAAATTAGAAACATAATGGAAACAGAAGAAAGCATAATTGAAAGAATTGAGGAGAAGGAATTAAAGTGGTTAGGACATGTCTTAAGAATGGAAGATGAGCGATGGCCGAAGCAACTATATGAATGGCATCCGAACAGAAAGAAGAAAAGAGGGAGACCAAGGTTAACATGGAAGGAAAACATGAAGACAGTAATGCAACCTAGAGGGCTAAGCATCGAAGATGCCCAAGACCGTAGGCTTTGGAGATTTGGCACGGGAAGACGGCAGCAGCTGTAAAAACCTGAATATAGATAGATAGAATTTAGAAATCTTTCCGGTAATAGCTGACGTCTCCAATATTCTAAATCATTACATTTTCCTAATATATGTATCTCGTCTTCAAAGCTCCCGCACATTGGACATATTCGCATATCGTGATCGTCGCTAATTTTTAGAAATTTCCATGCCTCTAGCCTAAACCAAGCAAGCCCTGATCTCTCTTTAAATCCTAGGTTGAGTATATACGATTCTTTTCCCCAAACGTGTTTTAGGTCTCTTTGTAAACACAGTGAGCGTTTTCCCGCACATTCGGCGAAAATATCTTGTTGGTTTATATCTAAGTTACCTCCTCCTTATTTTTCTCCACACATTCTTGCGATTTTCAGTCCCTTTTTCCCATATCCAATCCATCCGATTCTTTTGGAGTTCTTTCCTAACCTCGTCTGCCCAAAATTTCACATCTATATTTCTAATTTGGTGGTCGTAACAAATTGCTCTGAGCACTGTTTGTTCACCTTGGATTACCCGCATATTGATTGTCTGTAATTACACAGAAATAATAGATTATATAAATTTCCTTGGCTATTTAACTCCTCCCCCAAATAGTAGTCAATGACCAATCACGTATCAATGAATTTTATTTTACAACCAATGACAGCTCGCTCTTTATCGATTTCTCTTTATCAACCCCTGCTTTTGTAATAAAGTAAGCTCCTCCTTTTTAATATTCTGAACAGGTCAGAGCATTATTTTTCTCCAACAAATACATTGAATATAGCAAATAATTAACAGATTCCGTGATTTTACTGAGTTGTTTACTAAAAAAATTAATAACCCATAATGTTGATTATAATATATAATTTGATGTTTCATTATTTCCCCACTAGGGTGTATTCTTACAATATTGGGATCCTATTTGGCAATTAATAACATGATAAAATTGCAGTGTATATACTTAACCACATATTTCTGATTTGTTTTCAAACATCGCCGTTTAAGTAAATATGTAAATATTTAAAAAAGTTAACTATACGATTTAGCTAATAATATACATTTAAAAATAATTATATTATTCAAAATAGACTTGAAACAGTTCCTTTAAAATTACAAGATTGGTGTGATTCTAACAAACTTATTCTTAATACAAGCAGAACAGTTAATATGAAATTTAACTTAGTAGAATTTTTAATTCAAATGTTAATTTTGCAGGCATTTATCTTGACTCTGATTTAGGATGGAAATCCCATATTGATCCTATTGCCGGCAAAGTAAATAACAGTTTATTTATGTTGAGACTTCTAACTCATAACTTAGATACTAAATATTTTAAATAATGATTTTTTAGTAAACAGCTTAATTTTTTTCGTTAAATAGTCCTAACAAATGCCACTCTTGATTTCCAAATATTCTAGACTGTTTAACTCATGGCCCAAATGGGAGTAAATGACCAATCTGTTTCAATGAATTTTGATTTACAACCAATCACAGTCGTGTTTCATCTGGAATTTTTCAAATGAGTTTATCATATAAAAGAAAACTCGTCCTCCTTTTTAACATTCTGAATAGGCTAGAGCATTATTTTGCAGTGACTGAATCTACAAGAAATGCAGCTACCAGATTGTATATATAGTGCACGAATGTAAAGAGATACTGCTTGCAGGATATAATAGAAACACATTCGTAGTAATTGATTATACCTCAATAAAAATAAACCACTGTTTGCACTTTCTTAAATGTATTTTTTCGCAGGTAACAATCCAGAAAAATATAATTTACATCATAGGACATCAGAAATTAATTAATAACTTATAATGTTGGGTATAAACAGTTTAACGTGTTTCATTTTTTCTCCACTAGGGCGCATTCTTACAATATTGCGATCCTTTGGCAATAGATAATATGATCTGGTTGCAATGATGAACAAGTGAAACAACAATCGTTTCTCATTTGTTTTCAAACATCGCCGTTTACATTAAATGTATAAATATTTTAAAATAACTATATTTAAGTAATGATTTGTGAGTAAACAGCTTAATTTTATTTGTTAAATAGTCCTAACAAATGCCACTCTTGATTTCAAAATTCTCTAGATAAATTGGAAATCACTCGTGGCATTACTTACGATAATACTCATTGAAGCATGATTGTAGTTAAATGAAAATTGGAAAGATCATTCTTTATGAATCTTGGGCTAGAAGAATAACAATAGAAACAAACGAATAGTAAAGAAAAAAAACAACAATGTTGCACGTTTAGAAATTTTGAGTGATTTCATACGTTAAAAATATAATAGGGTCGGCCGCGGTGGACTAGTGGTTATGCTCCTTGCCTCTGGTCCCAAGGGTCGCGGGTTCAAACCCGGCCGGAGTCGATGGATTTTTTAGGACGGAAAACTCCAAGGAGCAAGTCCTCCGCGAGGGACTTTAAGCCGTGGGTCCCGAGTCTGAAGATTTTCAGGCTCGTAAAAAATCCTTAATCCAGAATGAAAAGGCCTCTAAGCAAAATTTATCGAATTTTCCCGTCCTAGTACTACATTGGTTTCCTAGATGTCAGTATGAGGCGGAACGCTGATCACGTACCATTCAAAATGACATCTATACGAAAACAAGTGTAACTAAATTAGCATGGTTCAAATTCTTCCCTGTAGGGGGAAGCGCCTAAATCTCTGTAAAGGGAAAACGTAGGCTTACAATATAAAAAAATATAATAGGAGTTTACTGGGTATGTTTTACAATTTTTATCGTCAGATTTTAAATTCCGATTCGGAATTTAACACTCAGTCCCATCTACTAGCCCTAGAATTCTGTAATACGAATTTACAAACACTCTGTATAACAAAGTAGATCTTGCCTTTGAGCTAGAGGTAGATAGCGGATGTTATGTCGATCGGAAGAAACTTTTCTTCTTCCCTCAGTTGGTGGACCGATGAACCTTTGGATCAGGTCAGAATTTGTGGGAATTTCGAAGTCCATAAGTTTTCCTTTGTTTTTCTGAATGTGAATATTTTCCCAAACTGTGAGTTCCTTTTGTTTGTCTATTTGTTTAATTAGACTGACTTTTGATTCAATTGAATGTTTTTCGGACCAAGATGATCTGCTACTGCTGATTTTTCCACTTCTCCATTTTTGATGTTTCTAAGATGTTCTTTCACCCTTGTTTTCAAATTTCTTTTTGTTTTTCCAATATAAATTTTGTCACAATCCTTATATTGGAAAAAACAAAAAAGAAATTTGAAAACAAGGGTGAAAGAACATCTTAGAAACATCAAAAATTGAGAAGTGGAAAAGTCAGCAGTAGCTCCTTATGCTTGGTCCGAAAAACATTCAATTGAATCAAAAGCCAGTCTAATTAAAGAAATATACAAACGAAAGGAACTCACGGTTTGGGAAAAGATCCACATTCAGAAAAACAAAGCAAAACTTATGAACTTCGAAATTCACGCAAATCCTGACCTGATCCAGAGGTTCATCGGTCCAGCAACAGAGGGAAGAAGAAGAGTTTCTTCCGATCGACATAACATCAGTCGCCAAAATAGTACTCAAGATGAGGCCGTTATGGTCTCGAAATCGCGATCTACTTAGAAGATTTGTATGAGGAGAGGTAAGAAACATTCGATTTTACCACGTTTTATAATTTTGATTTTCGATTTGGAATTTAACACTCAGTCCCCTCTACTAGTCCTAGAAATCTGTAATACGAATTTACGAACACCCTGTATAACAAAATAGATGACCTACTTTAAAAATGAGATGCCTTGCATCTTGCCCTTTGAGCTACAGGTAGATAGCGGATTTTAATAAAATAAAATGCATGTAGTCATTATCTGTGGGTGACACTTAACAGCACTACATTCAGATAAGAGCTGAATAAGAGGTTTCGTAAATATTAAATATTAGAGATTACATTCAAAAGTTGTTTTATCTCCCCTTCACGGGACTCTACATTGTTTTGTTACCAAATATATATCCGATAAGCCAACACACTACTGTATACAATTATCGGCAGGTTATTACGTTTTCAAACTACCACCTGGTTTCTTTCAAATTCTCTTCTACGCATCTAGGAACAACAACGTTTTTGTTTTATATTTTTTTATTTTTGTATAATTCAAAAAAATACGTAGACTTCAAAAAGGCATACGATTCAGTTAAGAGGGAGTCAATGACCAATCGCGTTTCAATGATTTTTTATTTACACCCAATCACAGTCGTGTTTCGCCTAAAATTTACCAACTAAAGTTTATCATAATAAAGAAAGCACCTCCTTTTTTAACATTCTGAATAGGTCATAGCATTATTTTGCAGTGACTGACCCTCCAAGAAATACGGCTACCAGATTGTATATATAGTGCATGAATGTCAGCAGAAAGCGCATGTGATAGATAATATAAAACATTTGTAACAATTGATTACACCACAAAAAAAGAAAACACTGTTTTCACTTTCTTAAACTCGAGGGTTCAAGTCCCGGTGGGGGCAGGATTTTTAAACTGACCAAAATCTTCTGGCGGCACCATGGCCCTGGGGTCGCCTCAGCCTCTAACGGAAATGAGTACCAGGCGCTTGTTCTGGGACAACCCGGCTGATATCAAGTGCCGATTGTCTAGAAAAAGTGGGAGCCTTAACCTCCTACTACCCCAAGGGCCTCCGGGCCCGTTGTGGGATCACTTTTTAAACTAATTATTTTCCAGGAAATGACGTTGCAGAAAAATATAATTGACGTATTTACATCATAGGACATCAGAAACCTATAACGTTGGTTATAAATTTCTCCACTAGAGTGCATTCTTACAATATTGCGATCCTTTGGCAATAAATAATAGCCTATTATGAGCTGGTTGCAGTGATGAACAAAGGAAAGAAATGAAGCGTTACCAATTGTTTGTCATTTGTTTTCAAACATCGCCGTTTACATATAATATATAAATATTTTAAAATAACTATAGTTAAATAATGATTTGTGAGTAAACAGCTTAATTGTATTCGTTAAATAGTCCTAACAAATGCCACTCTCG
Organism: Diploptera punctata; assembly: GCA_030220185.1. NCBI lineage: Eukaryota > Metazoa > Arthropoda > Insecta > Blattodea > Blaberidae > Diploptera > Diploptera punctata. The sequence goes on along the minus strand of JASPKZ010003869.1, from coordinate 567,107 downwards.
ATTTCCAAATTCTCTAGATAAATTGTAAATCACTCGAGGCATTACTTATGATAATTTTTATTTTATTTTGGAACCTTGGAACGTATCCCCTACATAAGTAAAGTAAAGTAATCCCACTACAGGCCTCGGGAGGCCCTTGGGGTAGTAGGAGGTTAAGGCTCCCATTTTTTCTAGACAATCGGCACTTGGTATCAGCCGGGTTGTCAGCCCTGCCTGACGGCCGCCTTTACCCCCAGAACAAGCGTCTGGTACTCATTTCCATTAGAGGCTGAGTCAACCCCAGGGCCACAGTGCCGTCAGAAGGTTTTGCACCAATACAAATTACCATTCCATACTGACATTTTCTGTAATTGCGGCATATTTACGGTACATATACCCCGCGAAGAAGGGTATTCTACTGTATTACAAAAAAGGTTGCGTTAATCATTTTAATTGTTGTTTGTATTTATGTACGTCATGGAGATGTATAAAATGAGATACCAAGGTTTACATGGTTACACGCGAAAGTTTGTCATTTGTTTACAATGGCACCGATAAAGTTGTAATGAAACAGCCATCATGTTAGTTCTAGATAAACCTTTAACATAATAATGCTTTCGGTGTAGCCTAGTTGTTTACAAAGGAAGCATGAAGAAATATTGCGCTATGTTAATTGATATCTTTGAAACTAAATATTTTCTACACTAAGCGCTGTTGATGTGCTGAGAGTAATTAAACATAGGCTCAACTCTGAAAATACATGCTATTATACATTAGAAGGTCCCCCGCTGTGGTCTCGAGGTAGCGTGCTAACTTGTCACGCAGCGGGCCTGGGTTCGATCCCCGGTCGGGGCAGTTTTCTGGATGAGGGTTTTCCTCACCTGTAAGACAAATGTCAGGAAAACTTTAAGGCCCAAACGGTTCCCGAAATCATATGGCCATCATCATCATTATCATTATCATCATCATCCTTCACCGGAGTGGAAAGCAACGGGAAGCTACCACACCTACAATTCCCTAGTAAAGCTGTAAGCATTGCATGAAAATGCTATGATTGCAGTGAAGGACCTGCCTTCGGGCAGAATTACTATGGATGGATGGATACATTAGAGGGACTCTAGTCATCTCAAATTCTATAAAATGTTGAACTCTCTCTCTCTCTCTCTCTCTCTCTCTCTCTCTCTCTCTCTCTCTATATATATATATATATATATATATATCATCATCATCATCATCCGGTATCATGGCTCCTGCCGCCGTCTTCCGGAAATCAAACGCCATTCCTCTCTGTCCATCCATTGATCTTCCTCCAATCCTCTGATATTCATAGCTGCTTGTACTCCTTCTGTCCAAGTTTTCTTCGGTCTTCTCTATTCCTCCTTTCCATTGAGATCCATTCCATAACAATTTTAGGCAATTTTTGCTCTGGCATTCTTTTGACATGGCCATACCACTGTAATTTTTTCTTTCTATAATGTCTATGATGTCTGGCTCCTCTTCTACGCCCATACTCTTCCTTATTTCTTTATTTCGTGTTCTATCCATTCTAGATTTTCCAGCTGATCCTCTTAAAACATCCATTTCTGTACTTAAATTTTTTTTCATTTCCCTGGTAGGAATTTGCCAGACTTCAGCACCATATGTCAAAATGCTCTGAATTATGGTTTGATATATTTGTAATTTTTATATTATTTGTAATATTTTTGCTCCACCAAACAGAATTTAAAGTATTTATTGCTTGTTTTGTTTGTGCGATTCTATTTTTAATTTCCACTGTGTTATCGCCTGAATGGTCTAGTGTGTATATATATATATATATATATATATATATATCTTACAAGGGAACGTTTACTATTGCATGCCGAAACCTACCTTGACATTTGTCCCAGAGTACCGTTGTGATGTACCAAGTCCGTCTAAAAAAAGTTATTTTTAACAACATGGCTCATAAATCGAAGCCAGAATTCAGCAATGGCAACCCACTCTATGGAGCAGATGGACTCCCTTCATGGGTAAGAGTGGAGTGAAGTGAGGCGGGACGCGGCGCGGAAGGCAGGTAGTGAGGATTATTCAATCTACCAATTATTATTGTGTGTTACTTCCCCATAGCTTAAATGAGAGATTTGGGGCTGGATTTTAATGTCCTGCAGTTATGAAAAAAAATGGGGATTCTATGCCAACATTCCACCTACATAAATTAATATATATATATATATATATATATATATAGGAAAATAATTACCTGAGAAAAATAATATATGTTGAATTTTTTTTCCAAAAAAATGAGAAATACCTTAAAATGAAGTGAGAAATTGCGCTCAAAGTAATCTAAAATCAACATATTTACAATGAAAAACATGTATTAGGCATTGATTAGACAGTGCAGCCAACTTATCATAAAAACCAGCTAACAAACAACTGAACACTAAAATAATACACACTTTCTCACACTAATTTGCCCCAAACTAACACTAACTTCCCCATCTAACACTAATTTGTACACTTTCTCACTCTAACTTATTAACTCTGTGATAGAATCCCCTTATATGCGAGTAAACATGTTGACAATTGGCTCTAGCGGGAACGTGTGTTATCACATTAGCCAACATTACACTAGAAGTCACTTGTTCTCCGATCGATTATTCACAGGTGGCACAGAATATCCGCTTATCTAACATATATTTGGTAACAAAACAATGTAGAACCCCGTGAAGTGGATAAAACAATTATTGTATACAATCTGTAATGTTTAGTAGCGTGCTGCCTTGTCACGCAGCGTGCCCGGGTTCGATCCCCGGTCGGGACAGTTTTTCTGGGTGAGGTTTTTATCGGAGTTTTTTATCACCTGTAAGACTAATGTCAGAAAAAAACTTTAAGGCCCAAACGATTCCCGAAATCATATGGTCATCGCAATCATCATCATCATTAATTTTCATCTTAGATTAAGCTTAGGATTAGGGACTCTCCTGGCACACCATTATCATCATCATCATCCATCATATCATCGGGGCAACGTAACCCCGCCTTCCAGGCGCCCCAACCTCAGAAGTGGGTTACAAGTACGCTATGCCAGGAGAGAAACCAGGAAAGTCGAAAGACAAACCTGGGGCATTTGAAAAAAAAAATATATATATTTACAATAACACAGGAATAATTTCCTTTAAGGAAAAATTCCTATGGTCTGACCAAAATCGAACCCAGGACCCCATGAACTTTAGTCGAAAGATCTGACAATTAGCCTATGATGCTGGTCAGAATTAGATGTACAATTTATTTTGATTACGAGTTTATTTTTTCTCTCTTTATACCTGCCACTCTTAAATAACCTTAGATTAGCGTTTATACAACGTAATACCAGGATTAATTTAACTGGCGGACATTTTTATTCCATGATCTCAGTATAAACGCTGGACATATTAGAAATAAATAATTCCAACGCGTTCATAATTTGATATGCTCAGACGTAACTCAAATACAGATGAATGGGAGCTAATTATACTTTTATCTACCATAATGTATTCAAAATTTATTTGATCATGTATTGTGTATTACTAGTGAAATACGCAGTTTGTACACGTCATAAAAAATGTAAACAAAAGCGCCATAATGAAGTGACTAACTCACAAATGAACTTTCGAACATTGCATGTCTTCGTTTATTCTATTACGCAATATGTGGAAATTTTCATTTAACAACATTTTATTATATTGGGGAAAAAAATAAAAACATAATGGTACCTTGAAATTTCTCCTAGAGAAGCAGTGTGATGTGGAGGCAAAGATAAATAAATTGTCCGCATTGCAGAGGCGCATATTCCTCCAGAGCACTCCCTTTCTCTTTCTTCCCCTCTTCATCCCGAAAGCGTTAATCATATTTTTGCATGTAGAGGTGCAATTGCATGCGTCCCCGCCCACGGTAATCCCTGTCTACTACCTGTCACTTGACCTTATACGTCACTAAACCACGTCTGTTCGCGTATATCGCGGACAAATTATTTGGCTATACTTCCACCGCTGTGTTCTCGACGTAACGCGCTGCCATGTCGCGCAGCGGGCCCGGGTTCGATTCCCGGTCGGGACAAGCTTCCTGGGCGAGGTTTCTTGCCGGGTTTTTCCTCACCTGTAAGACAAATGTCAGGAAGCTTATAGGCTCAGAAGGTCCCCGAACATCAACTGGCCATCATCATCATCATCATCATCATCATTATCATCCCGCTGTGAACAACAACAGGAAGCTACCACACCTATAGTTCCCTAGTAAAGCTGCAAAGCATAGTATGAAAATGCTATGATTGCAGTGAAAGACACAACAGAATATAGAAATAGAACCTCTACCAATATCGTGTTCAAAATATTATATGCCGGTTTTAACTTCAAGGCAATGAAATCGAAGCTAGAATTCAGCAACGGCAACCCACTGTGCGAAGATGATAAGACGTCCCTGCTTGATTAGAGCGGAGTGGAGTGAGGAGAGTCGTGGCACGGACTGCTGGTTATAAGGGTTATCCAGTTAGACAGGAGTTGTATTACTTCCCTGTAGTTTAAATGAGAGATTTGGGGCTGGATTTTTAATGAATTGCAGTTTTAAACGGCACCTTTTTTTATACGGCAACGCTTTTTTGAAAAATTTCAAAGTAGATTTCGGCATATAATAGTTGAATGTTCCTTTGTCAGATTCTCTAACTCTCCATACTTCCCTATCATGAACTAATGTTTTGGAGGTTATTAGGGAACCTGTGTTCTACCATAATTAAAAAAGTAAACTAAACAAATTCGTCAGAAAGTCGAAGATACGCAATTATGCTGATTTGGAGAATATATACGTGGGTTGTAACAAAACTAGTGGCAACACTGTTGTAGAAGCGAAACCAGACGGAGTTAATTGTTGTAACTTCTGTCACATGTTAATATATGTTTGACCTAAATTACAGTAAATGGACTCGTCCGTACGTCTCAAATCGCATGCGCTTTGAGGAGAGAAAGTTAGTCTCCACTGAGTTGCCGCTCTAAGCTGTTGTATTTCGCTATGTTTACACAGCAGGATCAGCGATCTTGGTTGAAAATTCAATGTGCCATGGCTATACAGCACGACAATGTCATGAAAGAGGACATGGAAACTCATTTTTAGGAAAACCAGAAGGAAACTTCCGAGTTGGTAGACCAAAAATGAGGTGGAAGAATACCACTAAACATTGTATGGGTGAAGTACATTAAGCTGGAGATGATTGGAAAACATTAGCTCAGGATAGGGATGTATGGAGAGCTCATGTCCGCGCGGTCAAGAACCTACGGGTTCGATGGTGCCAGAGAGTAGGTTAGAGTGTTTGATGTTAAAATTATACCAGCTCGTGGTCTAGTGGTCAGCATTTGTGACTGCAGTTCATGAGGTCTCGAGTTCGATTCTCGGTCAGACCATAAGGATTTTTCCTTAAAGTAAATTATTCCTGGTGGTTGCCCATGGTCTGGAATTAGGGTAAGTTTAGGTTAAGGACTCTCCGTGTGCACCATTATCGTTTATCGCCCATCGTATCATCCGAGTAACATAACTCCGCCTTCCAGGTGCTGCAACCTAAAAAATGGATAACAATTCCGCTAAAGCCAGGGGAGAAAGCAAGAAATATTTTAAAATACAACCTAGTGGCATTGCGGGGGGGGGAGTAAATACTTTACAACATGTGACGCGAAAAATTGTTCCAACTTCCAATCCTGCAGCATGCGCATGCGTCAACAAACGCGAAGCGGTTTACACTATGGAAACACGGGATGCAGCCAACATAGGTCTATACACGATATTTAACGAACCTAAAATCTAACCAAACCCAGTTTAAATATTCTAACCTGTAAAAAGACCAATCTAAAAGCTAACCTAACGCAATTTAAACACTATAACTTGTGAAAGAATACAACGCCCAAAAAATAAATAGTAAGGTCTGAATTTCTGAAGTATATGTGTGCAGTTCATTAGTACATAATCTATGTTGGCTGTACTGGAACACGTCTTTGTTGTTGCATAGAATATTCGTTAAAATCAATATGGCCGCCACGTCTTCATGTTACGTATGTAGTTAAATATCATACAAAAATATTAATCCTTCCGGGAAATTCTCGTATAAGACTTGAAAGCATAATAATAGTCCCTACGATTGGTTGCTGGCCAAAGCAAGGCAAAACCAGTGATAGGACTGCCATCTTATAGCCCCAGGTCAGGCTTTTCTGGAGCGGGTTACACCAGATGGGATCGGAAATGTAACACCGATATCTTAAACGAATTGAAGACTACGCCAATTTTGGAATATATTAAACAGTATCAACTAAATTGAAATTAGATTAGATTAGATTAGATTTATTTAGCCTAGTGGAGTTAAGGCCATGTGGCCTTCTCTTCCACTCACCAGGACAAACATATATTACATCAGAATATAACAATCTTAATTAACCCTAATATTAAACACTAAGTAAAAATTTGATCAAAAGATAATATCTATTATATTACGATCTATAATGCAACCAGTTAATGTTAGTTAAAATTAAGACTAAAACTAATAATAAAATGTATACAAGCAAGGAATATTAAATTGTCCATGTCTAGTGTATATAAAAAACAAAGGAAAATAATGAGATATAGAAAACTAATTTTACGATTATACAATATTTAAAACAAAACAAATAAAATATTTGTTATTCTTAATATTATTTTCATAAATAATTAAGTATATATATATATATATATATTCCTAAAAGAATGGACTTGAAAGCATGAGTTCAAATCGGATCCCCAAAGCTGTTTATAATTATATACCAAGAGGACGAAGATCTCTGGGCCGTCCTTATGAAACGCTGGAGGGAAAAATTTTCTATAGGATCGTAACATGCCTTGGCCTAATACTTGGAAGAAAAAAAATACTCGTAGTAAGAATAAAATATTGAAATAATCGTTAGAAAATCATTGTAAATTATGGGAAATAATTTGAAAAATGAAACTCTAAGAGTAAAATTTTGCAGGAGTTTATGAAGAAATTATAAAAGTCGCGTCAAGGGTCCTAAAGTTTAGCAAAAAAAAAAGTCAGCAATCTGTTGCATGGGTTTGTATATTCGGGTCATTGAATTTGGGGAAATGCATGGGTATGTGAAGGCTTATCCGCTCTTAACCTTTTCACTGCTGAGATATGTCCAGCGTTTAAAATCCTCCTTGCTCAATGCAGGGAGAAATATGGAAAAAGTTTATTTAGGTTCCTAGGAGATGGCAGTATATGCCTGCTTAGTTTGAAAGCAATGCAATACGTATTATATAACTAGCAGGCGTTTGGAGTTGAGAATGGATATACACACCCATAGCACAGCAAGCATTTTCTTTGCCAACGGATATACCCGTTCGTAGCAGTGTAAAGGTGATCCTAATCAAAACAAAACCATGTGACCTGCTCGCTTTTCATTGGTTATGAACACCGACATACGATGAAGAAGCAATAATTACAGGAAAAAGTAGTACCCTTCATTTAATTAAAAATATGCCCTCTGAATATATTTGTTATTCTTCATGAATGAAAATAATAATATTCAAAACATAAAAAAATATTCTAAAATATGCCTAATCAATAACACTTGTCAACATGATTTTTGTCTCATGAGTACCAATATTTGTACTCTGATGCAGTTTTTTTTATCGTGTTTTCAAATGTGTATTCAGAATTCATCAACCACAGTTTTTTACACGCTTTATATTAGCTTGACCTGTATCTATGTAACTGAAACTTTTAACGCGATTTTCACCCACTTAATATCATTGGATCGACATGAAACTTTGCATACTTGTAAAAGACCCGTGATAATATAATAATTTCATATTTTGTTTCTAAAATCATGGTCAGAAGAATCATAAAATAAAAAAAAGTGTCTTTTTATCTATGTAACGGAATTTTTGAACACGATTTTCACCCACTTAGAAACATTGGATCGACTTGAAACTTTGTGCGCTTGTAAAGGACCCGTGACAATACAATAATTTCATGTTTTCTTTCTAGAATCCTGGCCAGAATCATCAGAAAATCAAAAAAACGAAAACTGGTATAATAGGTTGCGGACTAGTCGACTTTTTAGTCAATCGTTGTAATAGCTCAGTTGGTACAGCGGTACACTCTAGTGGTATATAATTTCTGTAATCCATAGGTAGCTGGTTCAAATCCGGCTGGGAGTTTTTTTTAAAGAGTATTATTTTAATCTCATACTACAATATAATCGAATTTAAAGATATTTACATTTTTATCTTATTCTGTAAAATATTAAAATAAAAAAATAAATAATAGTTTTAAAAAACTAAAACAACACGCTTTATTAGAAAATCGAACTAAAAAAATGAAAAATAATTTTAATTTCCAACATGCTTTGGATAAATAATTTTACCATCAAAAGCGTTGGGTGCTTTTTATGATTTTTACATTTTCTTCTGAGAGATTTTACTTTTACCAATATCTGTTTATTATAAAATATATTAATTGATAAAGAGCACCCCACACTTTTGATGGTAAAATTATTTATCCCAAGCATGTTGGAAATTAAAATTATTTTTCATTTTTTTAGTTCGATTTTCTAATAAAGCGTGTTGTTTTAGTTTTTTAAAACTATTATTTATTTTTTTAATTCCAATTTCGATTAATGGATTTAAATAATTATTTTCTGCTTAACAAACATTAAAGGGATTGCGTCAAAATCAAAACATACGGTGGTGTACCCTGACTTGCAATCTGCAATGAGACCAGTTCCACACTGCAAAGAATTGCCCATACCAAAGCCTCCAGAACATGTGACATTAGATGAAGAGAACTCAGATTCTGATGGAAGTAAGGAAGAAGAAGAAACAGATTTTGGTGATACAACTTTTGAACAAAGCTGTTCATCTGAGCCTCATTTATTGACTCAAGAAGAACTTAACGATCTCATACGAGATTTGAAGTTATCCAAAAACCAGTCTGAAATGCTTGGTTCCCGGCTAAAAGGATGAAATATCTCGGAAACTTTGCGTGTTGGAGAAAAACCGATATCATATTTGAATTCAGGAGAAAAATACTATCAGAATCACATATTTTTCTTTCTGAGACAAAAAAAAATATTTTTTGTTGCTCAGTGTAATTACATCTTAAAATAGTTTATTACCTATGGATGATGCATTTGAGTCATGCTTCAGTCGATTCTGATGCAACAAAATAGCTGAAAGTGTCGAGAATTCTGTTGCTGTATCGCCATCTAAATTTTTAAAACACAAGCCTGGCAAACCTTTGACTATTGGTCAAATAAGAGCTATTTTAATTGTATTTCACTAGTTCAGTGAAAATATCGCCAACTTTCTTATAATCTATCATATTCAACGATCACATGTCTTATATACTTCACACGTTCTCCCTGTCAATCTGACAGTAAATTGTGTCGAATGGCGGAAGGATACAGTTTATGTTTGTTTATGTTAGGATTACTCTAAAAGTGAATAGTGGAATTTCTGGTGACTATTTAACTCTTGCCCCAAATGGAAGTCAATGACCAATCACGTTTCAATGATTTCTGTTTTACAACCAATCAGAGTCGTGTTTCACGAAATATTTGTCAGTGTTATAATTACCATATTAAAGAAAGCTCCTCCTTTTTAATATTCTGAACAGGTCTGACCATTATTTTGCAGTGACTGAGCCCATGAGAAATACGGCTACCAGATTGTATATATAGTGCATGAATGTCAACACATGCCGCATGCGGGAGTTAATATAAAAACATTTGTAGCAATTGATTATACCACCAAAAAAAGAAACCACTGTTTGCACTTTCTTAAATGTATTTTTTCCCAGGTAGCAATCCAGAAAAATATAATTGTCATATTTATATCATACGACATCAGAAATGAATTAATATACAGTTTGATATGTTTCATTTTTTCTCCACTAGAGAGCATTCTTACAATATTGCGTTCCTTTGGCAATAGTAGGACTTCCTTCCTTTGGCAATAAATAGTATGATCTGTTGCAGTGATAAACAAAAGAAGCAGATGAAGCGTACCTATCGTTTCTCATTTGTTTTCAAACATCGCCGTTTACATTAAATATATAAATATTTTAAAATAACTATAGTTAAATAATGATTTGTAAGTAAACAGCTTAATTTTATTCGTTAAATAGTCCTAACAAATGCCACTCTTGATTTCCAAATTCTCTAGATAAATTCACTCCTCACTTCGTGAGTCGTGAAATTATCGATAATTTGGAAATCACTCGTGGCATTACTTATGATGATGTGTTATGATTTGGGAATAGCTTATCCTGTATCGATTAATTGAATTCTTGGCGAGGACATATTGAAGGTACACTGTACTGTGTAGAATATAAGGACGTTAGTAGAGGCAGTTTCTTGTTATAAAACTTTCTTTGCTCTTGATAACTTTTTTAACTTGGAGACCATTTCCAGCTTCGATGCGCTTCCATAAAACTGCACGACTCTTTAAAACTTCCACAATTGTATCTATTAGAACATCAATGGTATATGTCACAAATTGCTTAAATTAGAAATAACCTTGAAAAAGTTGTAGAATTGAACAGTTGCCCCGAAAACAGATATAATCTACAAACTACATAGGCTCTCCAGGTGGACTAGTATCTATAAGGGTCGGTTTCACCAACAGAGGTAATTGTATTACGCCAGTTTATGCTATGCATTATACATGGGGAAACTGGCGTAATACAGTTTGTTCTGTTGGTGAAACCGGCCCTAAGAAAGGGATTAAACTATGGTAAAACAATAGTTACTCAGAAATCATCATCAGGGCAACTTAACCACGCCTTCCAGAAGCCCCAACCTCAGAAGTGGGTTACAATTACGCCAATGCCAGGAGAGAACACTTGAAATATCCAAAAGGACAAACTGGGGCATTAAAAAAGTATATTTTTATAAACATATATAACACTGGTCAACATGATTTTTGTCTCATGAGTACCAATAGTTGTACTTAATGCAGTTTTTTTATCGTGTTTTCAAATATGTATTCGGAATTTCTCCATCACCCACAGTTTTTTTATTTCAATTTCAATTAATGGATATAAGACTACATAACAATGAACTACATGGTCCTTATAGGAAACAAGATATGATAAGAACCGTTAAGTCTCGTAGACTGCGATGGGCAGGACATGTTGCGCGTATGGGAAGTGAAAGACGCGCATGGAAGCTTCTTGTAGGAAAGGCAGAGGGAAAACGCCCAGTTGGTAGACCAAGAATGAGGTGGGAGAACAACATTAACTATGATCTGATGGAAGTAGATTATACAGGGAATGATTGGAAAGCATTAGCTCGGGATAGGGATGTATGGAGAGCTTATGTCCGCACGGCCATGAGCCTAAAGGTTCGATAGTGCCAGTGAGCAAGTAAGTAAGTAAGGATTTAAATAATTATTTTCTTAATAAACCTAGATTTCTTCCCGGAAAATCTTGGCGCAATGAGCGATGAGCACGGGGAACACTTTCATCAGGAGATTTCAGCTATGGAAAAGAGATATCAAGGCAAATGGAATCCTAATATGCTGGCCGATTATTGTTGGACCATCAAGAGGGATGCTCCACAGGCGAAATATAGCAGAAAATCGTCATTTCTTACTTTCTAGGTGAGTCCGAATGTTCGAATATTATGTAGTTACGAATGTAGAAAACATTAAAGTGTTTGAAATTATAAATTCCTGTCTCTCGGAAACCTTGCGTGATGGAGAAAAATCGATATCATATTTGAATTCAGGAGAAAAAAATACTATCAGAGACACGCCGTTGCGTAGTGGTTAAGGCACTGCGCTACAAGCCGGAAGGTCGAGGGTTCGAGCCCCGTGGGGGTCAGGATTTTTAAACTGACCCAAACCCTCTGGCGGCACTATGGTCCTGGGGTCGACTCAGCCTCTAACTGAAATGAGTACCAGACGCTTGTTCTGGGGTAAAGGCGGCCGTCACGCAGGGCTGACAACCCGGCTGACATCAAGTGCCGATTTTCTAGAAAAGTGGGAGCCTTAACCTCCTGCTACCCCAAGGGCCTCCTGAGGCCTGTCGTGGATCACTTTACTTTTACTTTGTCACATATTTTTCCTTCTGAGACAAAAAATATTTTTGTTGCTCAGAGTAATTTTTTTTTTGTTTTCAAATGCCCCAGGTTGTCATTTCGACATTTCTGGTTTTTCTCCTCATGGCGTACTTGTAATCCACTTTTGAGGTTGGGGCGCCTGGAAGGCGGGGTTACGCAGCCCCGAAAATATGAGAGTTGATGATGATGGTAATGATGTGCCAGGAGAGGCCTTAAACTAAACTTAAGCTAATTACGTGAATATCATATTGATGATAATGATGACAAGTGGTGTTCGGGGACCGTTTGGGCCTTAAAGTTTCCTGACATTTATCTTACAGGTGAGGAAAAACGCCGAAAAAACGTCACCTAGGAAACTTGTCCCGACCCGGGAATCGAACCCTGGCCCGCTGCGTGACAAGGCAGTACGCTACCTCGAGACCACAGCGGTGGACTAACAAAAGAAACATATATTCCAGTAACCAGCACAATGGGACTACGCATTCAATTTTTTTTAGGAATTCGCTTAGTTTGCGCAATTCCTATGCGACGGACTTGATTGATTATGTAATAGTTCTTACCGTCTTCACAGCCGACTTATCTTAACTTAGGTCGTTCTTCCAGTAAAGTCCTAAATACTGTTCTTACCCAAAGACTTCAACTTGTTCGTAATTCTTGCATACGTTTTATTTGTGGTATACACAGATTTGATCACGTTATACCATCCCTGGAACAATTGTCATGACTTCGTCTACAAGATCGCAGAACCATCTATTCCCTATGTCTTCTCTATAAAATATTACACACATCATCACCTTATTATTTATCACACCGCTTCACTAGACTCTCTGATACACATAAATTAGATACCCGATCCCGTCAGCACATTGTCCTTTATATCCCTTCTCATCACACTACCTATTATTCGAAATCTTTTACAGTTTCTCTTGCTAGAACATGGAATTCACTTCCACCCTATGCCAGAGACGGTCAAACGTTACGGTCTTTCAGAAACAAATTGAAAATAAAATTATTAACAAAAACAACTCACTAATACTACTTTTTATAATTTGTTTTTCATTATTTAATAAGGTGTTAGTTTATGCTGATGATGTAGTACTATTGGCCGATAGCGAGGAGATACTAAAGGACAACACGCACACACTATTGAGCAACACTAAGGAATTAGGACTGGAAGTAAATATCAATAAAACTAAATATATGGTCACACGTAGAAATGCATTATATAATGGAAATGGGCAACTAATTACAAATGAGGGAAATTTTGAGGAAGTGGCTGAATTAAAATATCTAGGAACAATAATCACGAATAGGAATGAGATGCACAAAGAAATTAAACATAGGCTCAATTCTGGAAATGCGTGCTATTATGCATTGCAGAGACTTCTGATGTCCCAACTTCTTTCAAAAAACGTAAACTGAAAATATATAAAACTATTATTCTACCAGTTATATTATATGGGTGCGAAACATGGACTCTTACTTTAAGGGAGGAAAGGAGATTACGAGTATTTGAGAATAAAGTTCTTAGGAACATTTTTGGACCAAAGAGAGATGAACAGACAGGTGAATGGAGAAGACTACTTAACAATGAACTACATGGTCTTTATAGGAAGCCAGATATAATAAGAACAGTTAAGTCGTACACTGCGATGGGCAGGGCATGTTGCACGTATGGGGAATGAAAGACTTGCATGGAAGCTTCTTGTAGGAAAGCCAGAGGGAAAACGCCCAGTTGGTAGACAAAGCATGAGGTGGGAGAATAACATTAACTACGATTTAAAGGAAGTAGATTATACAGGGAATGATTGGAAAACATTAGCTCAGGATAGGGATGTATGGAGAGCTTATATCCGCGCGGCCATGAACCTATGGATTCGATAGTCCCAGTGAGTAAGTAAGTAAGTAAGTATTGTTCAGTTTGACAGATAATTAATTATATTTGAAGAGAAAAATTATACGCTCAGACCGGGACTTGAACCCGGGACCCTTGGTTCTCTAGACCAAGTGCTCTACCAACTGAGCTACCTGAGCAAGTACCGATCTAAACGCAAATCTTTCTCTATATACATTGTAGATAATTAATTGTTTACTATGTACTATTATTGTAATTTTTTGTATTTGTGTGTAACATATGTTTGTCCTGGTGAGTGGAAGAGAAGGCCACATGTCCTTAACTCCACCGGGCTAAATAAATCTATTCTATTCTATTCAATTATCCCTTTACTTGCGTCGACCTTGTTTAATGCCATTTAGTTTCCTTTGTGTAACTACAGTTTCTCAGGTTAGCCATCAGTTAAATCACAGAGCTAGGAATTTCAATTAGAGGTTAGGAACAGTGAACAGCAAGACAGTGGCTTTGTGGTGGAAAGTTTTATCTCTATTTGCTACTCTGTGCGGTGTTTAGAGACGTCTTTGAAAGCAGTTTGCTGTTATTACCATCATTTCCAGATGGAATTTCTCATTCTAGATTTGTAGTGAATATTGTTTGAAGCTTGGCAGAGCATAGTTGCATGAAGTGTACTGGTTTTGTAAAAAAACTCGTAAATACATTTTATATCTTCTTCAAATTACCTAGGAACAGTAATTACAAATAGGAATGGGATGTATTACAGGGGCTCTTGTCCCAACTTCTCTCAAAAGACATTAAACTGAAAATATATAAAACTGTCATTCTAACTAACTAACTAACTAACTCTAACTCACTGGCATTATCGAACCCGTAGGTTCATGGCCATGCGGACATAAGCTCTCCATGCATCCCTATCCTGAGCCAATGTTTTCCAATCAACCCCTGTATAATCTATGTCCCTCAAATCATAGTTATTTTCCCATCTCATTCTTGGTCTACCAACTGGGCGTTTTCCCTCTGTTTTTTCTACAAGAAGCTTCCATGCACGCCTTTCATTCCTCATTCTTGCCACATGTCCTGCCCATCGCAGTCTACGAGATTTAACTGTTCTCATAATACCTGGCTTCATATAAATAGTATATAATTCACTGTTATGCAATCTTCTCCATTCACCTGTCTGTTCATCTCTCTTTGATCGAAAAATTTTCCCAATAACTTTATTCTCAAATACTCGTAATCTCATTTCCTCCCTTAAAGTAAGAGTCCATGTTTCGCATCCATATAATATAACTGGTAGAATAATAGTTTTATATATTTTCAGTTTAACGTTTTTTTAAAGGAGTTGGGAAGTCAAGAGTCTCTGTAATGCATAATAGCACGTATTTCCAGAATTGAGCCTATGTTTAATTTTCTTGTGCATCTCATTCCTATTTGTGATTATTTTTCCTACAAATTTGATTTCAGCCACTTCTTCATAATTTTCCTCATTTGTCATTAGCTGTCTATTTCCATTATATAATTTATTTTTATGTGTGACCATGTATTTAGTTTTGTCTGTTCATCTCTCTTTGGTCCAAAACATTTCCTAAGAACTTTATTCTCAAATAGTTGTAATCTCCTTTCCTCCCTTAAAGTAAGAGTCCATGTTTCGCATCCATATAATATAACTGTCATTCTACCAGTTATGTTATATGGATGTGAAAAATGGACTTTAAGGAGGAAATGAAATTACCAGTATTTGAGAATAAAGTTCTTAGGATCATTTTTGGACCAAAAGGGATATGGACAGAAAGGTGAATGGAGAAAACTACATAAAACTACATAACAGTGAGCTACATGATCTTTATAGGAAACCAGGTATAATAAGAACAGTTAGTAATAAGTCTCGTAGACTGCGATGGGATTGACATGGGGAATGAAAGAGGGGCATAGAAAGTCCTTGCAAGAAAATCAGAAGGAAAACACCCAGTTAGTAGACCAATAATGAGGTGGGAGAATAACATTTACCATGATTTGAGGGAAGTAGATTATACAGGAATGATTGAAAAATATTGCTCAGGATAATGACTTATGGAGAGTTTATGTCCGCGCAGCCTGAATTTACTTACTTACTCACTGGCACTATCGAACCCGTAGGTTCATGGCCGTGCGGACATAAGCTCTCCACACATCCCTATCCTGTGCTAATGCTTTCCAATCATTCCCTGTATAATCTACTTCCCTCAAATCATAGTTAATGTTATTCTCCCATCTCATTCTTGGTCTACCAACTGGGCGTTTTCCCTCTGGTTTTCCTACAAGAAGCTTCCATGCACGCCTTTCATTCCTCATTCGTGCCACATGTCCTGCCCATCGCAGTCTACGAGATTTAACTGTTCTCATAATACCTGGCTTCATATAAATAGTATATAATTCACTGTTATGCAATCTTCTCCACTCACCTGTCTGTTTATCTCTCTTTGATCCAAAAATTTTCCCAAGAACTTTATTCTCAAATACTCGTAATCTCCTTTCCTTCCTTAAAGTAAGAGTCCATGTTTCGCATCCATATAATATAACTGGGAGAATAACTGTTTTATATATTTTCAGTTTAACGTTTTTTAAAAGGAGTTGGGACATCAAGAGTCTCTGCAATGCATAATAGCAAGCATTTCCAGAATTGAGCCTATGTTTAATTTCTTTGTGCATCTCATTCCTATTTGTGATTATTGTTCCTAGGTATTTGAATTCAGCCACTTCCTTAAAATTTCCCTCATTTGTCATTAGCTGTCCATTTCCATTATTTAATGTATTTCTACGTGTGACCATATATTTAGTTTTATTGACATTTACTTCCAGTCCTAATTTCTTAGTGTTACTCAATAGTGTGTGCGTGTTGCCCTTACTTACGGGTTCGATAATACCACAGAGTTTTTTTTTATTTAGTATAGCATTACATGAACTCTTGTCACCCCATTTCTATTAAACGTCGAGGAAGTACAAGCCTCACGACCACGGCCTACAGCCCCAAAATCTTCAAGATCATCATAATATTAAAGTAAAAGCACCTGCTACTTCTTAAATATTAATAACGGGAATCTATAAATGTCGGATGAGTGCCATAAACGTGAAATAACGATGCAATGAAAACAGAATACATTAACTTTATATCTACTGTAAGTTATGAGTACGTTCATCCTGAACACATTATAGCTACAATTATTAAATACCCAAATGAAATTGGAAGCAGTTTTAGCTGGATTCGCTATGGCGACTCTATTCCAGGGGTTCATGGCCTTTTAGCAATTATAAAGGTTTATTAAACACACTCCCCTCAGGGGTCCTCATCTAGGGGATATGTGGGTGGCGACCACAAGGTGCCCAAGCTGAGCAAAACATTTCTTCCACTTACTTGTGTTTTGCACTCTTTTAACTTTACTATCTAACCTCTCTTGGTTAACTCTTGTTTTTTTTTTGACACCGACGCTATTAGGGCATCCGAGGGCTAGGGAGTCTTTCCTTTCTTCCATTTCTTGTTTCCTTTATTTTATTTTCTTCTCCAGAAAAGCCTGACCAGAGGCTATAAGATGGCAGCCCCATCACTGGTCTTGCCTTCCTTTGGCCAGCAACCAATCGAAGGGACTATTATTATGCTTTCAAGTCTTATACGAGAATTTCCCTCAAACGCTGGAGGGAAAATTTTCTATAGGATCGTAACAGGCCTTGGCCTAATACTTGGAACGAAGAAGAAGAAGAAGATTAAACACACTGTGTACTGTATAATACAATTACTTACTTACTTACTTACTCACTGGCACTATCGAACCCGTGGGTTCATGGCAGCGCGGATATAAGCTCTCCATACATCCCTATCCTGAGCTAATGTTTTCCAATCATTCCCTATAATATAACTGATAGAATAATAGTTTTATATATTTTCAGTTTAACGTTTTTTGAAAGGAGTTGTGACAAGAGTCCCTGTAATGCATAATAGGCAAGAGATAAGAATTGTAATGAGAACAAGAGGACTGGAGGACATGCAGTACATGAATAGAGACGAGTGGAGAAGGAAAATAAAATTTTAGGCAGAAGAAGATGTGTAAACATTAAATATCTGTATATATATATGTGAATAAGAAAGTTTTCTTGGGTTTTCCGCGTGTTGGATTCAAGTTCGGCCCCTTAATAATGGCATGTGGGATCTTGCCGAAACGTCGGAGTCAGTGGCCAGGGGCCGAACTTGAATCCAAGACGCGGAAAACCCAGGAAAACTTTCTTATTCATACTTATATCCGCGAAAATCTGCAATATAATATATATATATATATATATATATATATATATACATACATTTTTTCCCTGAAGGAACTGTGAAATTGAATATTGAAATGATTCAAGACTGATAATTTTAATGCGATATTGCCTACGTGCAATTTCAATCAATCCAAATCATTGAGTTTGGAAATAAAAGGAAATAACCATGTTTCATTTACGTCCGCTTTATATATAGTACGTATCGCACGCTTCATTTTTTTTTTGTTCCATCAAAACGCATATAAAATGAAATCCGTATTTTATAGAACATTTAATAAAATATTGTGAATAGATATCTGATAAAATTATATAAATACCAGTAAAAATATAATTAAAAAGTGTATTATGTCATTGTAATTGATGTGAAACATGGACTCTTGCTTTAAAGGAGGAGAATCTATTATGAGTGTTTCAGAATAAAGTTCTTATTGATATTTAGGGCCAGTTTCAGCAACAGAGGTAACTGTATTACGCCAGTTTAAGTTATGCATTATACATGGGGAAAACTGGCGTAATACAGTTACCTCTGTTGGTGAAACTGATCCTTAGACGACAAATTACAAAAGCAGAGATTTAGTAACGAGTTGAAGTTAGAACACGACCCAAGGGAGTTATTAAACCAAATTTTGTAACGTGTTTTTTACAATATTTTATCTACGTTCAGAATATTTTAGTATATGTTATATGTTTAGTATATTTAACGAAATGAATTTATTGAGGAAACGCGTTTAGATAAAGAGTAATGTGGGCTTTGGAAGAAAAAAAGACGATAAATCAACAAACATTGTTATTAAAATATAAAAATTATGGAATATTCACCTGAAAGGTCCGTCTCCTCAACTTAATTAGTTATTTAACTGTAGCGCTTTCGGGACTTGTCCCATCATCGGCAGGATTCAAAACTGGTGTTTCACTTAAGATCTTGTAGCGGTTACATGTATTGGGTTCGTTTATACATGTAACCCCCTCTACCAGATCTTCAGTGACTCCAGTTTTGAGTCCTGCCTATGATGGGACAAGTCCCGAAAGCGCTATAGTTAAATAACTAATGAAGTTGAGGAGACAGACCTTTCAGGTGAATATTCCATAATTTTATATTTTAATTTTGAATAATACTTCAACGGAACACTTCATGAATCTTATAAAAGTTAACATTGTTATATTCTGCAATTTAGGGTGCTGGTTTCATACGTGAATTTAAAGTAAAAATGAGCGGAGAAGATGATTTTCACGGTTCATCAGGAAACATTTTTAAAATTAGTCCGAGATGCAACTAGTAGTAGTAGGACTTTATTAGACAAAAAGTAAGATATTTACAATATTATTTACAAATATGGGTCGCACGGGCAGTAAGCCGTACGTGCTGTTGACAGTCCGTTACAATAAAGTAATAATTGCTACTGTGTGAAGAAAAATAAACAAACAAAAAAATCAATAACATTACAATTACATAAAGAAAACACAATAATATTACAATTAAATAATAACACAATAGCATTATACACTAAAAAATAATAACATTACAATTACATAAAGAAAACACAGTAATATTACAATTAAATAATAACACAATAGCATTATACATTAATTAATTTATATATAATTATTAAGAATTAATGTTATTGCATTTTGATAACATATATTTATTCATGAATGAGTGTTGTTCTTATTTTCCGCGTTTTGTCCAGAAATTTACCCAAGTTTATCCAATTTTCTGGATTTACCAATAACTCGTAGCATGTCAATCTTTCACGATTTGAATTTTGAAATCTTTCCGGTAATAACTGACGTCTCCAATATTCTAAATCATTACATTTTCCTAATATATGTATCTCATCTTCAAATTTCCCGCACATTGGACATATTCGCATATTATTTTTTATTTTATTTTATTTAGATTTATTTTATTTATTTAGCCTGGTGGAGTTAAGGCCATGTGGCCTTCTCTTCCACTCACCAGAACAAGCATATGTTACATATGAATACAAAAAAAAACAATAATAGTCATATAAAACAGGACAAACATATGTTACACATGAATACAAAAAAATTTACAATAGTAGTCATATTAGACAGGACAAACCTGTTACATATGAATACAAAAAAAAAGTTACAATAATAGTTATTGAACAATTCATTATCTGTCATATTGAATAATAATGAAATTAATGTCTAATAATAGAATGAAACTAAATACAATTAAAATTAAATTAATGATACAATGAATAAAAAAGGAATAACAGCTCGAATCTACTATGCATAAAAAGAAGAGAAAAAAAACACTACAATGAATTAATCTACGCTTTTTATACAAGGCATTAGGTAAATATATTAACAAATCCTAAGTCTATTTTTATTAAATAATGCAAAAACGCATTATTAATTCTTAAAAAGTAGTATTAGTGAGTTGTTTCTGTTAGTGATTTTATTTTCAATTTATTTCTGAAAGATGGTAAAGTTTGGCAGTCTCTGACATAGGGTGGAAGTGAATTAATATACTTCCAGAAAAGTCAAGGAAAGTGTATTTATGTAGTTATACGAAATCATCATTAAAGTGTATTTTACGTTTTGTTGAACCTGTATTTTACGTTTTGATAGCATGTTTTGTGTTTTGTTAGAATATAGGCCTAAAGTATAGTTTTTGTCGCCTAGTAACTACGAACTAAAGCGTCACTGATTGTTATAATAGTAGATAACGAAAATGTTTGGTCCAAAGAGAAATGAACAAACAGCTGAATGAAGAAGACATCGTGAGTTACATTATCTTTATAGGAAACCAGATAAAACAAGAACAGTTAAGCCTTAAATTCGTAATATATCCTTTTGGATACAGCAGTTGGTTCAATTAATTTAACATTTTAAGTAGATCAGAATAAAACGAACAAAAAGAATCCACTTAAATATGCGTCTAATTACACAATATACCTAATGACAACAGTTATACAAGATTCCGTTTTCACTGCGGTCCGCCACATTCAAATAACTAACAGAAGAAATTTGTGTTTTGCCAATTTAAGGGTTAAATCCCTCAGACTGCGATTGACGGAACATGTGTAACGTTTGGGGAATGGAAAAGAGGCATGGAAGCTTCTTGTACGAAAACCAGAGGGAAAACGACCAGTTGGCTGGGCCAAGAATGACGTGGGAGAATAATATGAACCATGTTTTTGAGGGAAGTAAGTTAAACAGAGGATGAATGGAAAACATTAGCTCAGGATAGCGATGTATGGAGAGCTTGTGTCTGTGCGGCCTTGGAACTATGAGTTCGATGGTGACAGTGAGTTAGTTATCGCTTCAACACTTGAGAGAACGAGAACTCGGGCCCGCTGCGTGACAAGGCAGAACTCTACCTCGAGTCCATAGAGGTGGACAGTAGTTGGAATATATTGTATCAGTTTGTATCTAGAGATTTATAAAATGGCTAACAACTCAATGTTGGGCCATAGCCTCTCCTGTATTAGAAGTTACTAGAGCAAGTTAATTTACTCGCAGTGACGTTTATTTCCCTACTTATGTCATGAATGGTATGAGGTCAACATACCGACATAGTTGTGAACCACGGTATCATATAGGATGACGAAGATCGGTAAATTTTCCACAGAGATATTTTCTTCAGGCTTAAGTTTCTTTTACGAGTCTGAAAATCTTCCGATTTGGGGTCCACGGCTTAAGGTACCTCCCGGAGAAATCTCCCTCTGATTTTTCCATCCTAAAAATCCATCTACCTACGCCGGGTTTGAACCCGCCATCCTCGGGACTCGAGGCAAGGAACATTAAATCTAGATTAAATCAAAATATTTTGTAAATAATTATTAATTATATTTATTAATTAAATAAAAATAAAACGTAGTTTTATTTGATTTTCATATTTATTATATAATTCAGTGACAGCTGTTTCGGTACACTGTACCTTCTTCAGACATGTTAACAAATTATGAATTGTGTTCCAACTGATCTAAGCAACAATACAACAATATTTATTTAAATTTTTTAATTAAAATTTAAAAATTAAAAAATTTAAAAAAAATTAAATAAATATTGTTGTATTGTTGCTTAGATCAGTTGGAACACAATTCATAAATTTGTTAACATGTCTGAAGAAGGTACAGTGTACCGAAACAGCTGTCACTGAATTATATAATAAATATAAAAATCAAATAAAACAACGTTTTATTTTTATTTAATTAATAAATAAGGATTTTCATCAAGTAAACACCAACTCAATTGATTAATTAATTATATTGTAGACAGGATAAAATAAGAAATGAATTCCTTTGGAGAGAAATGAATGTCACCACATCGGTTGTTAAGAGGATTGAAAAACAAACGCTTAAATGGTATGGCCATGTACAAAGAATGGAAAATGAAAGATGGCCAAAAAATATATACCAATTGTCACCCGCTGGAAGAAATAACTGTGGCAGGCCAAGATGGAAATGGAAAACCTACGTCAGTCGATAATAAATTGGAAAAAGGAGATTGGAATGATAGAAATAAATGGAAACCGAAGACGGTAAACCTATAAGTGAGGGAACGCCAAAGAAGAAGAAGAACAACAACAATTATATTGTAAATATACTATCTAATATTTATTTTTAGTCCACCGCTGTGGTCTAGGGGTAGCATGCTGCCTTGTCACGCAGCGGGCCCGGGTTCGATCCCCGGTCGGGATAGTTTTTCTAGGTGAGGTTTTTATCGGGGTTTTTCCTCACCTCTGAGACAAATGTCAGGAACACTTTAAGGCCCAAACGGTCCCCGAAATCATATGGCCAACGCAATCATCATCATTCATATTCATCTTAGGTTAAGCTTAGGATTAGGGACTCTCCTGGCGCACCATTATCATCATCACTCATCATATCATCGGGGCAACGTAACCCCGCCTTCCAGGCGCCCCAACCTCAGAAGTGGGTTACAAGTACGCCATGCCAGGAGAGAAACCAGGAATGTCGAAAGACAAACCAGGGGCATTTGAAATATATATATATATATATATATATATTATTGTAATCATATGAAATAAACTTCTACTTTTTTTAACCTAGTTCAGGGGTAGACAAGGTCTTAAGGCCTTAACTCTGCAAGGTAAAACAAAGCTATTATTTTTAATAACCAGTAAGACCACGTGGCAGACGGTAGGGAGTCTTGGTGGGATGACATTCAGGAAACATTAGAACCCCAAGAAAATTCGAAGTAAAACTTGTGTGGTCCATTAACAATACCCCACTGGTTTCGGCAGGATTTAAATCTGAGATCCCAATATGGGCAGCTCCTAGCCACTCTTCCACCGATACGGATACTGGGTTATAGATTTTAATCTACTAATTGTTGTGGATGTTCAAGGGAGTTGTTCCAGGTAATATCTGAATTACCTTAAAAGCAGGAAGCATTTTCCAATGATCAAAGAATGAACTTAGTTTCAGAAGCAAAGAACATTAAAAACAATCGTAAATAGTAAAGTTTTCATTTCAGTGTTTATTGCAAGAATGTAAAGAGAAAATATCTCATTCACTTCCAGGAAAAAAAGAAACATCGCTCTTTACGTCACAAAATGAACAAATCATTAGTAGATTTTATTTTGTTTTCAATGGAACACAGACAGAAACCATCGACAATCATTGCTAACTTTTGTTATCGGCTTCAAATGAAGCACGATTGCGAAATGTACACAAGAATTGTTACAAAAGGTAATGAAAGAAAAAAATATATATTTACGAATGATAGTCTACGCTTGAAATATTCTTTTGAAGTTGGAAATCATTGAAAATGTTTGTAAAAGCACTTTGAGATATTGGTTAGAATATAAAATTAATATCTGTGAAGTCCATGTGTGTTCTCACATACAAATACATTATAAAATGGAAATGGACAGTTAATGTCAAATGAGGAAACTTTGGAGAAGTGACTGGTTTCTAAAACCTAACTAACTAACTAACTAACTAACTAACTAACTAACTAACTAACTAACTAACTCACTGGCACTATCGAACCCATAGGTTCATGGCCGCGCGGATATAAGCTCTCCATGCATCCCTATTCTGAGTTAATGTTTTCCAGTCATTACTTACTCACTTACTCACTGGCACTATCGATCTCGTAGGTTCATGGCCGCGCGGACATAAGCTCTCCATACATCCCTATCCTGAGCTAATGCTTTCAAATCATTCCCTGTATAATCTACTTCCCTCAAATCATAGTTAATGTTGTTCTCCCATCTCATTCTTGGTCTACCAACTGGGCGTTTTCCTTCTGGCTTTCCTACAAGAAGTTTCCACGTACGTCTTTCATTCCCCATACGCGCAACATGTCCTGCCCATCGCAGTCTACGAGACTTAACTGTTCTTATTATATCTGGCTTCCTATAAAGACCATGTAGTTTATTGTTATGTAGTCTTCTCCATTCACCTGTCTGTTCATCTCTCTTTGATCCAAAACTTTTCCTAAGAACTTTATTCTCAAATATTCGTAATCTCCTTTCCTCCCTTAAAGTAAGAGTCCATGTCTCGCATCCATATAATATAACTGGTAGAATAAAAGTTTTATATATTTTCAGCTTAACGTTTTTTTGAAAGGAGTTGGGACATCAAAAGTCTCTGCAATGCATAATATCATGCATTTCCAGAATTGAGCCTATGTTTAATTTCTTTGTGCATCTCATTCCTATTTGTGATTATTGTTCCTAGGTATTTGAATTCAGCCACTTCCTCAAAATTTCCCTCATTTGTCATTAGCTGTCCATTTCCATTATATACTGAATTTCTACGTGTGACCATATATTTAGTTTTACTGATATTTACTTCCAGTCCTAATTTCTTAGTGTTACTCAATAGTGTGTGCGTGTTGGCCTTCAGTATCTCCTCGCTATCGGCCAGTAGTACTACATCATCAGCATAAACTAACAGCTTATTAATACCATTCAGTTGTAAGCCTTCCTCATTCTCTAAAGATTTAATGGCATGCTCTAGTACAAAATTAAATAGTAGAGGAGTCCAGTCATTCCCTTTATAATCTATTTCCCTCAAATCATGGTTAATGTTATTCTCCCACCTCATTCTTGGTCTATCTACTGGGTGTTTTTGATCTGGTTTTCCTACAAGAAGTTTCCATGCACGTCTTTCATTCCCCATTCGTGCCACATGTCCTGCCCATCGCAGTTTATGAGACTTAACTGTTCTTATTATATCTGGCTTCCTATAAATACCATGTAGTTCATTGTTGATTCTCTTCTCCATTCGCCTGTCTGTTCATCTCTCTTTGGTCCAAAACTTTTTACTAAGAACTTTATTCTCAAATACTTGTAATCTCCTTTCCTCCCTTAAAGTAAGAGTCCATGATTGGCATTCATATAATATAGCTGGTAGAATAATATTTTTATATATTTTTAGTTTAACTTTTTGAAAGGAGTTGGGACGTCAAGAGTCTTTGTAATGCATAATAGCACGCATTTTCAGAATTGAGCCTGTGTTTAATTTCTTTATGCATCTCATTTCTAGGAACAATAGTTACAAACTAGAACGAGGTATACACAAAGAAATTAAACATAGGCTGAATTCTAGAAATGCATACTATTATGCATTACAGGGACTCTTGTCATCCCAACCTCTCTCAAAAAACATATATAAAGCTGTTATTCTCGCAGTTATATTATATTGACTCTTACTTTAAGGGAGGAGAAAAGATTACGAGTATTTGAGAATAAAGTACTTAGGAAATATTGGACGAAAGAGAACGAATAGACAGGCGAATGGAGAAGATTAATTAACGCGATTAACCTTGTATGTATGTATGTACCCCATGCGTACCATGTGGGGACATGGATGCTCCCAAGAGGAAGATTGTTAATCAAGCTAATTTACTTACGTTATTTACCTACAGGGGCATGTCGTAGCGTAGTGGTTAAGGCACTGCGTTACAAGCCGGAAAGTCAAGCCTTCTGGCGGCACTATGGCCCTAGGGTCGACTCTGCCCCTAGCGGAAAAGAGTACCAGACACTTGTTATGGGGGTAAAAGCGGCCGACACGCAGGGCTAACATCAAGTGCCGATTGTCTAGAAAAAGTGGGAGCCTTAACCTCCTACTACCCCAAGGGCTGCCTGAGGCCTGTAGTGGGATTACTATTTATTTACCTACAGATGTGAACGAGTGGTTAGCACATAGCCTCAGTGAGACATCTAGTAGGCATATGATGCAAGTTAAAAATTAAATTGTACCTGTTGGTAGGTGCCATCGTCCTCAACTTTGTTAAAATATTGTATATAAAATTAACTGGAGCGCTTTCGGAAGTTATCTTCCATCTTCTGCAGGTTGAGTTTCCGCTATTTGTTGTTGTTGTGTACGGTGATGTTTACTCCAACTGTTTGTAGCAGCAACTGACTTGTTTTTGACATCACCGTACACAACAACAACAAATAGCGGAAACTCAACCTGCAGTAGATGGAAGATAACTTCCGAAAGCGCTCCAGGTAATTTTATATACATATTTTAACAAAATTGAGGACGACGGCACCTACCAACAGGTACAATTTAATTTTTAACTTTCATCATATGACTTCACCTCAACGGAATTTGATATGAATTTTACAAGTATTGATTCTAGTAGGCAACTAAGGTATTGCTTGGATGGATGAATGTCGGTTTAATTTTGTACAGAGGACTTTTTATTCAGGCCTGTGGTTCTTTTAAGAGACTGAAAATCTTTAGACTCGAGACCCACAGCTTAAAATTCCTCCCGGAGGAGTTGTCCCTCTGATTTTTCTGTCCTAATAATTCATGGACCACGGCCGGGGATTAAACCCGGTCCCTCGGAACTAGAAGCAAGGAACGTAACCACTAGACCACCGCGGACAACCAGCGACTAACGTTGAATTTCAATCAAGATTCACAAAAGAAAGAAAAAACTATTACTTCAACTAACAGAATATCAAAGAGCTTTTATTTTATGAGGTAGATGGTAATTCAAATACATGTTAATTGTGAGATATGCATATTTTTGTTGTTTGATTCTTCCTTTGGTCATCCTCCGAGGAGTGATTTGGGAAATAAACAGGATGAAACTCCAACAACTACAGAAGAAGAAGGTTCTTTATGCAGAAAAATAAATGTGGTATAAATGTATTCACATAGACTTTCACGGCCGGAGTTGCTATGTTGATCTTGAAGATTTCAGGGCTGTAGGCCGTGGTCGTGAGGCTTGTAGTTCCCCGACGTTTCGCCAGAGACTGCGTCTGGCATCCTCAAAGGTTGTCTTGAGACTGGCAATTCTGTCACTGTCTGTCCTATTGTACGTTCACCGAACACATCGCGGTGAACGTACAAATAGGACAGACAGTGGACAGAATTGCCAGTCTCAAGACAACCCTTGAGTATGCCAGACGCGATGTGTTCGGTGAACGTACAAATAGGACAGACAGTGGACGGAATTGCCAGTCTCAAGACAACCCTTGAGGATGCCAGACGCGATGTGTTCGGCGAACGTACAAATAGGACAGACAGTGGACAGAATTGCCAGTCTCAAGACAACCCTTGAGGATGCCAGACGCGATGTGTTCGGTGAACGCACAAATAGGACAGACAGTGGACAGAATTGCCAGTCTCAAGACAACCCTTGAGGATGCCAGACGCGATGTGTTCGGTGAACGCACAAATAGGACAGACAGTGGACAGAATTGCCAGTCTCAAGACAACCCTTGAGGATGCCAGACGCGATGTGTTCGGCGAACGCACAAATAGGACAGACAGTGGACAGAATTGCCAGTCTCAAGACAACCCTTGAGGATGCCAGACGCGATGTGTTCGGCGAACGTACAAATAGGACAGACAGTGGACAGAATTGCCAGTCTCAAGACAACCCTTGAGGATGCCAGACGCAGTCTCTGGCGAAACGTCGGGGAACTACAAGCCTCACGACCACGGCCTACAGCCCGAAAATCTTCTTCAAGATCAACAAATGTGGTATATTTTGCCAGTGTTTTCTTACTTGGTTCTAAGATGGCATAAGAATGTAGTTGGTGGTTTGGATATTTTTACAGAACACTCAGCGATACTTGAGGATCAATAATATGACATTAACTCATAACTAAAAAGAAACTAACTCACCGACTCTATCAAACCCATACGTTTATGGTCACGTGGACATAAGCTCTCCATACAACCATATCCTGAGCTATTTTTTTCAATCATCCTCTGTATAATCTAGTTCTCTCAAATCATGGATAATATTATTCTCCCACCTCATTCTTGATCTACCAACAGGGCGTTTTCCCTCTGGTTTTTCTACAAGAAACTTCCATGCACCTCATTCATTCCCCATTCGTGCCACGTGACCTGCCCATTGCAGTCTACGAGGCTTAAATGTTTTTGTTATATCAGGTTTCCTATTAAGATCATGTAGCTCAAAGCATTAACTCGTATATTTCAAATTTGAGAGTTGGTTTCTTTTTGCAGAATGACGTCCGATTTTAACACGTCCATGTGTAATCTATCTACTAGAAACACTTTGTAAATTACGTATTTACATGATGTAACTGTGAAAATAATTAAGCAACAGAATAATTTATTGAACATCACTTTGATTCGTGTTCTTGTTCAGGAAGTCGCGTACATTTTCAACAAACAAGTTCAACATGATACAAATTTAAGCTAGCACAGATATTCCTCATTTCTACTCCTACTCACAAATAAAATCCGTGTTTCGCATCTATGTAAATGGGAGAATAACAGTTTTATACAGGTGTGTAACAGGACATCACCGACAAAATGACAGGGATGATAGGCCATGCAGAGAGGATAATTTTTGTGAAGGAACATATAGTCGCAAACACGTCGTTTATGTGTTATGCGCAGATGAAGGTGTTCACCCGTAAGGGTCGGAATAGAATACAAGCAATTATACACGTATCATTTTATTGAAAAAGACATGTTTTTATAAGTGTTCAAAAAAATCGACCCTATGCTTCAATACATGTTTGATATCATCGCAGCACGGCAGGATTCTTTTTCTTCTTTATCATGGCTACATCTAAAAGAGAGAAGAAAATCGCACTGTCTAATTCTCCTATTTAAGATCCTACATACCTCGATTCCCAATTATTTATCATCTCGTTTCCAGTATCTATCCTCAAACCATAACTTAAACACAAGATCACAACATAGTCTCTTACTTAATATACCGCAACATAGGACATCACATCACTCCATGTCATATACCATCTCCACTTCTCGCAACTGGAATTCCCTACCACAGGAAATAAGGGGCTGCCGGACATTGGCATCTTTTAAAAGAGATCTAAATTTATATTTGCTCTAAACTCGACTTCATTATTATCCAGTGTAAGATATATATATTAATTGGTGTTTCCCGTATAATGTATCATATTTATATTATTATTATTATCTTCTTCTTCTTATTCCTTCCAAGTATTAGGCCAAGGCCTGTTACGATCCTATAGAAAATTTTCCCTCCAGCTTCTTCCGGAAAATTCTCGTATAAGACTTGAAAGCATAATAATAGTCCCTTCGATTGGTTGCTGGCCAAAGGAAGGCAAGACCAGTGATGGGGCTGCCATCTTATAGCCTCTGGTCAGGCTTTACTGGAGAAGAAAAGAAAATAAGGGAAAGAAGAAATGGAGGAAAGGAAAACTCCCTAGCCCTCGGATGCCCTAATAGCATCGGGGTCGAAAAAACAAGGGTTAACCAAGAGAGGTTAGATAGTAAAGTTAAAAGAGTGCAAAACACAAGTAAGTGGAAGAGATGGTGAAATTAAATGTTTCCCACGTCTCCCCATATAAACTTTCCGAACCGATCGCGCTCTTGACGACGTCACAACTCTAGCTATTTGAACATTTATTATAAAAACATGTATTTTTCATACGTAATGCCATGAGTCATTTCCTCGTGAGTCGTGAATTTATCTAGAGAATTTGGAAATCAAGAGTGGCATTTGTCAGGACTATTTAACGAATAAAATTAAGCTGTTTACCCACAAATCATTATTTAACTATAGTTATTTTAAAATATTTATATATTTAATGTAAACGGCGATGTTTGAAAACAAATGAGAAACGATAGGTACGCTTCATCTGTTTCTTTTGTTTATCACTGCAATAGATCATACTATTTATTGATCCAAGGAGCAAGTCCTCTGGGAGGGACTTTACGCCGTGGGTCCCGAGTCTGAAGATATTCAGGCTCGTAAATATCCTTAAGCCTGGATAAAAAAGGCTTCAAAGAAAAATTTACTGAATTTTCCAGTCTTAGTACTACCTTGGTTTCCTAGATGTCAGTATGAGGCGGAACGCTGATCACGGGCCACTCCATTGACATCTATACGAAAACAAGTGTAACTAAATTAGTATGTTTCAATTTCTTCCCTGTAGGGGGAGAGCGCCTAAAGCTTGTTGAGGCAAACAAGGGCTTACAAGACAAGAATATATACAAACTTTCAAAAGAATTGAACTCCCATGTTGGGGATGGTCCCTTGATAGAGTCTGTAGGATAAAACGTAGAAAATATTGGATAATGCACGTTAAATTCCTCAATCGTAGAAGTGTACTTAACTCTAGTTGGAATCTGGTTTAAAATCATTAATAGACAAGTTTACACAATATATTTAGTTAAGAGTCTGTTTTATAACAATTTTCAAGATAGAATGAATATTATTCTACAGTCAAAACCAAGCTCAAGCAGAATTTTTTTCGGTAGATTAGAATTCCTTACAGTTGCTCTTTAGAGAATGAGGAAGGCTCACAACTCAATGATATTAATAAGCTGTTAGTTTATGCTGATGATGTAGTATTATTGCCCAATAACGAGTAGATACAAATGACAACACGCACACTCTATTGACTAACACTAAGAAATTGGGACTGGAAGTAAATATCAATAAAACTAGATATATGCTCACACGTAGAAATACATTTTATAATGGAAATGGACAGCTAATGACAAATGAGGGAAAATTTGAGGAAGTGGTTGAATTCAAATACCTAGGAACAATAATCACAAATAGGAATGAGATGTACAAAGAAATTAAACATAGGCTCAATTCTGGAAATGCGTGCTATTATGCATTGCTGAGACTCTTGATGTCCAAACTCCTTTCAAAAATGTTAAATTGAAAATATATAAAACTATTATTCTACCAGTTATATTATATGGGTGCGAAACATGGACTCTTACTTTAAGGGAGGAAAGGAGATTACAAGTATTTGAGAATAAAGTACTTAGGAACATTTTTGGACCAAAGAGAGATGAACAGACAGGTGAATGGAGAAGACTACATGAGAGTGAATTACATGGTGTTTATAGGAAGCCAGTTATAATAAGAACAGTTAATTCTCGTAGACTGCGATGGGCAGGACATGTTGCACGTATGGGGATGAAAGACTTGCATGGAAGCTTCTTGTAGGAAAGCCGTAGGGAAAACGCCCAGTTGGTAGACCGAGAATGAGGTGGGAGAATAACATTGACTATGATTTGAGGAAAGTAGATTATAAGGGAATGATTAGAAGGCACTAGCTCAGGATAGGGATGTATGGATAGATTATGTCCGCGCGGCCATAAACCTACGGGTTCGATGGTGCCAGTAAGTAAGAAAGTCGTAAGTACTGTTGTTCTTTTCTCTCAAGGATAGTGCTCTTACAATTCTCTCAAAATCAGAAACAATTGCATCATAACCCTGAGTTGGACAGGAGTTGTTGACTTACAGTAGTTTTCCTGCAACCCACTGTACATTTTACTCTTCCTTACATCCTTATTCTCTACATCACCCTCTGTTAATCCTCTCGGACACCATACTTCTTACTTCTAGCTGTTCCTCTACATTAAAGATCTCACTATTCCTCATCCTTCCTTTTTTTCAGCCACACGACTCTGGAATTCCCTCCCCTCTTGTATCAAGGACTGTCCGACTCAAAAACAGTTTAAAAAGAAACTCACTTCATATTTCCTTAGACAATAATAATATATAACCACGTTCCATGTATAATTTTTTTTATTTCTTTACATTTTAAACATTTTTATAAAGCCATTTACCTAATCTAATAACACTGGTCAACATGATTTTTGTCTCATGAGTACCAATAGCTGTACTTAATGCAGTTTTTCATCATGTTTTCAAATATGTATTCGGAATTTATCCATCACCCATAGTTTATTAATTTCAATTTAAATTAATTTTGTCTCATGAGTACCAATAGCTGTACTTAATGCAGTTTTTCATCATGTTTTCAAATATGTATTCGGAATTTATCCATCACCCATAGTTTATTAATTTCAATTTAAATTAATTTTGTCTCATGAGTACCAATAGCTGTACTTAATGCAGTTTTTCATCATGTTTTCAAATATGTATTCGGAATTTATCCATCACCCATAGTTTATTAATTTCAATTTAAATTAATTTTGTCTCATGAGTACCAATAGCTGTACTTAATGCAGTTTTTCATCATGTTTTCAAATATGTATTCGGAATTTATCCATCACCCATAGTTTATTAATTTCAATTTAAATTAATTTTGTCTCATGAGTACCAATAGCTGTACTTAATGCAGTTTTTCATCATGTTTTCAAATATGTATTCGGAATTTCTCCATCACCCATAATTTATTAATTTCAATTTAAATTAATTTTGTCTCATGAGTACCAATAGCTGTACTTAATGCAGTTTTCAAATATGTATTCGGAATTTCTCCATCACCCATAGTTTATTAATTTCAATTTAAATTAATGGATTTAAATTATTATTTTTTTAATAAACGTTTTTTCGTACATTTGTCTATTGTAAAATAAAACCAAATGAGCTAACTCAGGAGATTTCAGCTATGGAAAAGAGATATCAAGGCAAATGGAATCCTAATATGCTGGCCGATTATTGTTGGACCATCAAGAGGGATGCTTTACAGGCGAAATATAGCAGAAAATCGTCATTTCTTACTTGCTAGGTGAGCCCGAATGTTCGAATATTTATTGAGTAAGAAAGCTTAAATAATTTTATGGGACGATAAGACCCTATAGTTACGAATGTAGAAAATATTAAAGTGTTTGAAATTATAAATTCCTATCTCTCGGAAACCTTATGTGATGGAGACAAATCGATATCATATTTGGATTCAGGACAAAAAATACTATCAGAATCACATATTTTTCTTTCTGAGACAAAAAAAAAGTTTCTTTTTTGTTGCTCAATGTTATAACTTATTACTTTGTTGTTGTTATTATTATTGTTATTATTATTATTATTATTATTATTATTATTATTATTATTAGTCGGCCCGCGGTAGGCTAGTGGTTATGCTCCTTGCCTCTGGTCCCGAGGGTCGGAGTTCAAACCCGGCCGGGGAGGGACTTTAAGCCGTGGGTCCCGAGTCTGAGGATTTTCAGGCTCGTAAAAAATCCTTAAGCCTGAATGAAAAGGCCTCTAAGCAAAATTTACCGACTTTTCCCGTCCTAGTACTACCTTGGTTTCCTAGATGTCAGTGTGAGGCGGTGCGCTGACCACGGACCACTCAAAAGACATCTATACGAAAACAAGTGTAACTAAATTAGTATGGTTCAAATTCTTCCCTGTAGGGGGAGAGCGCCTAAATCTCTGTAAAGGGAAAAACATGGGCTTACAATATAATATTTATTATTATTATTATTATTATTATTATTATTGCTATTACCATTTTTTCCCTTGTCAACTTTTATAATGTGTAGCCTATATCTATTATGTATCATAAATCAACATGTAGATAATTTCATAATTGTTATTATATGTATAATTTACCCCTGGTGAAGTGGAAGAGAAGACCTTACGGTCTTAACTCCATCAGGTAAAAATATAAATAAATAAAATACTTCTATACACTCTTTGAACCCGTTCTTTTTTTGATCTCCCTTTCTTCATCTGGAATTAAATTTATTACCATAACTTCTTGTGAGTTATTCTCAAAATATTCATTTAGTTAACTTCTGCTCTAAACTCATCATCATCATCATCATCATCACTCCAGGGATTAGGCAATTGCCCGTTCCGACTTCATAATGCATCAGCCCAACGTCTTCTAGGTCTTCCAACATCGCGTCTTCCTCTTGCTTGATAATTTCTTCTAACAATGGATATCTCTCCTTACTCATTCCATCCATGTGATCAATCCATTTCTGTCTGTAAATCGTGACTTTATCCAATAAAGGCTGTACTTTCAATTCTTCTCTTATATCCTCATTTCATATTCTATGCTTGGGTCGGTTCCTTTTATGACAATCCGGCTAATTTGCATGAAGCTTCTCAGTAATATAAATGTCTCCTGGAAGCGTTACGAGCGCTTCGCAGGACAAGGATGGTGGAAGGGCTGCTTCCTCTGAGCCTCTGGGTATCCACCCCCCAAGAGAGGGCTGCTTCTTCCGCTCTTCAAGCCCTACAAGTTAGCTGTGCTATTCCTTGTCGCCCTGTTGACCGTTGAAGACTTGACGAAGATGTGGCCGCCCAATATGGATACAGACGCCATTCCCTCGTTGTGAGCTATACTTAGTTCCCCTCGCCTCTTACCCACCAGCAAGATTAACCTAAGTCAATCTTCCCCAGTAGAGTCGTCTGGTTCATCGGGTACTCTAAGCCCCCCCACCACGTCAAGGTGATAGCTCCTGGGGGGGTGCTCTAAACTCCTCTGTTATTATCCACTGTTTCAGACACGTGTCAAAATTTTCTTCTTCTTCCTCTAAGCATGAAAGCTGGCAGCTTGTTGCGTGTTTATTCACTACAGGTCCGGGGTATGGTGACGTCCTTTCATCGTAGTTGTGGTCGTCCTAAAGGCCTTTCCTGCTGAGTTGTCCAGTCACGTAATTTTTTCACTAATCTACTGTTCTCCATTCTATCTATGTGATCGTTCCAGTTTAGTCTTATATCATTTATCCAGAGGTTTATAGGTTCAATTTAACATTCTTCTGTAATGACAGAGCTGCGAATTTTCTCTCTCAGATTTTCCTACGATTTTCGTTAAAACTTTCATTTTGGTTGTTTCATTGATTTGTTTTATTTTTTGAGTTTCTGTTCGGCATTCGCAACCATATATTAGAACTGGTCTTATGACAGATTTCTAAATTCTTAGTTTTGTATCTATTAGTAAATTTGTATTTTTCTGAAACCAAATGAAAATAAAACCAAATCCATGGCAATAACTGGAAAGGGAATTTCGAGAGTAAAAATAATAATAAATAATAAACCAATAGAACAAGTAACACACTTTAATTATTTAGGTAATAATATATCACAGTTTCATAATCAAAAAGATGTGGAAACAAATTAGAAAAATATAACAGATTAAATGGTATAATTAGGAGAAATTTTGGAAAACAAATGAGGAAAGAAATCCAATTGAGATTTCATAATGCCATAGCCAAACCTGCTCTACTATACGGAAGTGAATGCTGGACACTTCGAGCAAAAGATAAATCCCGCATTAATAGTTCACAAATGAGATTCCTCCGATCACTAACTGGAGTAACATTAAGGGATAGAATGAAAAGTGATGAAATAAGGATGCAGTGGAATAGTAGGGAAATAGTTGAACATAAACAAAATTATCAGATTAAATGGTTCCAACACGTCCAGAGAATGTCAAATTCCCGTTTACCAAAGATGATTTACCACCTCAACCCTAAAGGCAAAAGAGACCTCGGAAGATCCTTCAACCGATGGAGAGATCAGTTTTTGTAGTCGCAGAACGGGCATCATCACCCAATACTACATTCGGAAGAAGAAGAAGTATTTTTCGAAACAGTATTGTTTAAGCATCCCGATATTTTGTTTGCATTATTTGCTTGATGGGGGATTTCATCTGTTATTCTGTTGCTGCTATTAATTTCTATTCGAAAATATTTTAATTTCATGACCTGTTCTATACTTTTCCCTTCTATTTCTAATTTAACACGCCGTGGATCCTTGGATATTGCCATTGATTTGGTTTTGTTTATTGAGATTTTCTTGTTTTGTGAAAATTAAACCGAACAAATGTACGACATTGTAAAACAGTATTGCGTTTTGTTTGGATTTGGTAAATAAAAATTGTATTCTGTGTCTGTTGTTTTTGATGGATTATATGTAATATTTGCGTACTAGTTTGAAACCAGATGTTGTTTGTTTGGTCATCCATCATGTGCTGGGCTGGACCGAAACAAACACTTGTGCAGGTGCGTTCTGCAAAGTTGCTAAAACTCTTCCGATGTGTTTGGTAAGACTGGTGTTGCTCTTCGTGATAAAATATTCTTCTATATTCAAGCACATGTGCACAGAAGTCCTCTCAACTCACCAAGATATCAACGAATTTCAAGCAAAGTAGCCATTCAGATTGTTTTTATTAAAATATATTTGAAGAAAAATTGGAATAATCGACACAATCCAGTTTAATTTACTAGTTTATATAACATTTTAGATGACTATTTACCTCATGCCCCAAATGAGAGTCAATGACCAATCACATTTCAATTATGTTTTATTTACAACCAATCACAGTCGTGTTTCGCCTAAAATTTACCAACTAAAGTTTATCATAATAAAGAAAGCACCTCCTTTTTAACATTCTGAATAGGTCATAGCATTATTTTGCAGTGATCGACTCTCCAAGAAATACGGCTACCAGATTGTATATATAGTACATGCATGTCAGCAGAAAGCGCATGCGATAGATAATATAAAAACATTTGTAACAATTGATTATACCACAAAAAAAACACTGTTTGCACTTTAAACGAATTATTTTATAGGAAATGACGTTGCAGAAAAATATAATTGACATATTTACATCATAGCACATCAAATTAATTAATACCTATAACGTTGGTTATAAATTTCTGTACTAGAGTGCATTCTTACAATATTGCGATTCTTTGGCAATAAATAATATTATGATCTGGTTACAGTGATGAAAAAAGGAAGGAAATGAAGCGCACCAATCGTTTCTCATTTGTTTTCAAACATCGCCGTTTACATTAAATATATAAATATTTTAAAATAACTATAGTTAAATAATGATTTGTGAGTAAACAGTTTAATTTTATTTGTTAAATAGTCCTAACAAATGCCACTCTTGATTTCCAAATTCTCTAGATAAATTCACTCCTCACTTCGTGAGTCGTGAATTTATCGATAATTTGGAAATCACTCGTGGCATTACTTATGATAATGAGAAATTAATAACGGTCAACACATACAGTGTATTGAGTAACACTAAGAAACCGAGGCTAAAAAAATAAAACTAAATATAAAGTTATACATATAAATATCTATACAGGGCTATTAATTCCGAAAGAAGGAACAGATTTCAAACATTTATTTCTTCCCAAGCTACAAAAAGTAGAAACACAATTCCAACGTACCTAGAAAGATAAAATTTTGAAATTCCGATGACGGCCGCATTGGCGCTTTTAATTGAAGTTGCGATCACGGTCGCATTGGCGCTGTTGGATTGGACGAGGAGAAGCAGAAGATCAACGTAATCGCCAGTGGCCTCCCAGATCACCAGACCTAATCCCGTGTGATTTTTATCTGCGGAGTTACGTAAAATACCGTGTTTTTATCCCCCCCATGCCTGACACTCTTGAAAATCTGCGACATCGAATTGTTGAAGCTGTGAATTGGATAATACGTTTATATAACACTTTGGCTAGACCAGTGTTGACCTATGGCAGTGAAGCATGGACACTAAAAAGACAACATGAAAGCAGAATAACGGCTTGTGAAATGAGATTCATGCGCAGAACAGCGGGTTACACCAGATGGGATCGGAAAAGGAACACCGATATCTTAAAAGAATTGAAGACTACGCCAATTTTGGAATATATTAAACAGTACCAACTAAATTGGAAACACCATCTTGAAAGAATCAGTTCAAATCGGATCCCCAAAGCTGTTTATAATTATATACCAAGAGGACGAAGATCTCTGGGCCGTCCTATGAAACGCTGGAGGGAAAATTTTCTATAGGATCGTAACAGGCCTTGGCCTAATATTTGGAAGGAAGAAGAGGAAGAAGAAGAAGAAGAAGAGGAAGAAGAAGGAGAAGAAGAAGAAGAAGAAGAGACCAGATGATTCGGATGTGGTACTCTATCAACCACCGTTTTGATATTTGTCATGTAACACGTGGTGCTCATATTGAATGCATATAATAGTAAAATTTGAACTTTTCTCTTTCCAGGAACGTTGGAATTGTGTTTCTATTTTTTGTAGTTTGGAACAAATAAACGTTTGAAATCTGTTCCTTTTTTCTGAATAGCCCTATTATATAGGCCTAATGGAAATGAACAGTAATACAACTGCTGAATTGCTAGTTTGGATAAATCTCACTGTCTTCCACCCCGTGTAACGCCTGACTTCACTCCGCTGTTAATAATGCGGGGAGTCAATCTACTCCGCACGGTGTGTTGCATTCTGGCTTTTATTTATGTGCCTTGCAGTTAAAAACGGCAGGTAATATTTTGGACGCAACTTGGTACAATACGAAACTTCTCTGAGAGAAATGTCAAGGTATGTTTCGGCATGCAATGGTTGACAGTTCCCTTGTTAGTAATATAACATGGAACTCAATTCCAAGTCATGTCAGGGACTGTCAATCGCTATCATTATTTAAATCCAAATTAACTGATATCTTAAGTTCGACACAATGAAAACACTAACTGCATAACAACTATATAGAGCATTCCATTAATAATCATCTAGGAAACTACTTACTTTAATTTATATTATTTTAATGTTATTATATTCTATGTAGTCCACCGCTGTGGTCTCGAGGTAGCGTGCTGCCATGTCACGCAGCGGGCCCGGGTTTGATTCCCGGTCGGGGCAGTTTTTCTGGGTGAGGTTTTTATCGGGGTTTCCTCACCTGTTAGACAAATATCAGGAAAACTTTAAGGCCCAAACGGTCTCCGAAATCATATGGCCATCATCACCATCATCATCCTTATCATTATCATCATCATCATCCTTCACCGGTGTGGAAAGCAACGGGAAGCTACCACACCTACTATTCCCTAGTAAAGCTGCAAGCATAGCATGAAAATGCTATGATTGCAGTGAAGGACCTGCCTTCGGGCAGAATTACTATGGATGGATGGATATTCCATGTTTTTGTTAGTATTAGCTAGTATTAGATAACATCATCATTGTATTTTGTTTAGTCTGTATTTTAATAATATCTTAAAATTGTAATAAGTATGTAATTTTTGTATGATTCTACTATTCGCTGGTTGAGTGGAAGAGAAGGCCTTATGGCCTTAACTCTGCCAGCTAAAATAAAGCATTATTATTATTATTATTATTATTATTATTATTATTATTATTATTATTATTATAACTTTCAAAAAATTGTAAAAAGTTTATTCCACTTTGGTTTACTTGTTGGAGAAATAACAAATACTTAGAAAATGCCTACAAGTAAATTAAATCTCCAAAACCATGCCTTTCTTTATAGAGAGTTTGTTAGAGAGGAATGTTGACCTTTGTTCAAGTGAGATTGGATAAACTTCAAAGGAAAATACCAGTCCTTAAAAGAAAAGGAAACCTTCCTGAAATCTGGCTGAAAGAACCACTTTTACTGCACCTACGTGCGATATTTCCTTTGTTCGTTATTTTCTTTTCTTTAAAACGATCCAGTTAGAAAATGCGAAAATTGAAAACAAAACTTTTGGCTTCTCAAACTCTCTATATGAATACAATTTTAAAATTAAATTGTTTTCAAGATTAAATATTTTCTTCTTCTTCTTCTTCTTTTTCTTCGTCACGGTTTAGGCTTATTTACTAGCCTGTTCTGGCTCTAAATTTCTGCTGTTTCCATCTTTTCTTTGGTCTTCCCAAGCTTCTTCTTCCTCGTGGTGAATAGTTGTATGCTGCTTTTAGTATTGTATTCTCAGTCATCCTTGCTAAGAGTTCTTTCCAGTTTGTTCTGTATTCCATTATTGTTGTGTTTAATTCCTCTAATTCGAGTTGTCTTATTTCTGTGTTATACCTCTTCCTTTTAACTGGAAAGAGAATTAAAAGAAAGAGGTAGGCCTATAGAAATAGCAGTGATTAAATATTTTACTGTTCTAATAAAGTTGGTCCAAGTGATACTAGAGTACCTGCATATATACAGGATGCCTCTAAAGTCACTATCCATTTCAATGAAGAAAAGCAATGATTGAAAAATTAATGTTATTGTGACGTTTTGCACATATTCTACTGTCTTTCTACATGACCGCCATCTAGGTGAAAACACATGCTCCATCCTTCAGCTGTGAATCGAAATGTAGATCTTAATATTTAAACCGTAAAAAAGCCTGCTACTTCCGTAAATATTATTCCGTAAATAAAGCAGACACCATAAGGAAGTTAGAGTAAAAAGTAGAGTTTTCCACACTGTGTAGCGAGGGACATTCAGCTCCCTGCTGAGGCGACGAGTTGATACGTTAGGACTATCACCGGCAATTTGAATCTGCTGCACTGTTTCTGCTCATACCCGTGGCCGTGCCTCATCACACACTGCCGGTACGCTTAAGTTTGTTTAAGCAGACGAATGTGTGCCTTTGTTAGGGCTGGTTTACGGAATTTATGGGTAAATTAAGCTCTGGCGTCTTCATATGACAATCCGCGTACCCGTGCACAAACATAATGTAAAGTAAAGTAAAGTGATCCCACAACAGGCCTCACGAGGCCCTTGGGGTAGTAGGAGGTTAAGGGTCTCACTATTTCTAGACAATCGGCACTTTACGTTAGCCGGGTTGTCAGCCCTGTGTGATGGCCGCATTTACCCCCAGAACAGGCACCTGGTACTCATTTCCGTTAGAGGCTGAGTCGACCCCAGGACCATAGTGCCGCCAGAAGGTTTGGGTCAGTTTAAAAATCCTGACCCCAACGGGACTTGAACCCTCGACCTTCCGGCTTGTAGCGCAGTGACTTAACCACTATGCTACGGCGTGCCCCAGCTAATATTGTATGCATCCCATATGTACTGTTTAATCTTTGTACGGTGTTATAGAATCACTCTGTATGTGTACAGCTGATATTCGAAACCTCAACACTTACAAGAATAATGAGACATAGCCTACACGAGGATTGAAAATCAATGGCTGTCCGGGTTTATGACCAGAAAATCATGACCCAAGGGGTTTAAGTTAACACAATGCGGTTACCGACCGTGATCCACTGGGGACCCATAATTCTCCTCGATGTCTCATTACTAAAGTTATGACAATTGGTGGCAGCGATGACATTTATTACTGTAAACAATGGTGAGCCTATTATCTTTGTAATTCCAAATGTTTAACACATCCAAATACCTTACACTATTCACTGCCAATCACCATTAGTGCTATCTGTAACACTGAAATGTATCCAAAGTACTTTAGCAATTACACAGTACAACAGAAGTCCCTCACACAGGAACTAACTTACTGGCACGCTCGAACCAGAGTAAGTTCATGGCCGCGCGGACATAAGCTCTCCATATTTCCCTATATTGAACTTATGTTTTATAACCATACTCTGTATAATCTACTTCC
This sequence comes from Diploptera punctata, assembly GCA_030220185.1. NCBI lineage: Eukaryota > Metazoa > Arthropoda > Insecta > Blattodea > Blaberidae > Diploptera > Diploptera punctata. Next base: position 525,381 of record JASPKZ010003869.1, on the reverse strand, counting down.
CACAAATCATAGTTAATATTATTCTCCCACCTTATTTTGTCACATCAACTGAGTGCTTTTATTCTGCTTTTCTTACAGTTTTCGTGCCCCTTTTCTAATCCCCATTCGTGGCAATTGTCCTGGTCATAGCTGCTACGAGATTTAACTGTTCTTATTATAACCGGTTTCTCATAAAGATCAAGTAGTTCACTCTTATGTAGTCTTCTCCATTCGCCTGTTCATGTTTTAAAATTTTTCTAAGAATTTTATTCTCCAATACTCGTAATATTTTCTCCTCCCTTAAAATAGGAGTCCATGTTTCATATACTTATAATATAACTGGGAGAATAACAGTTTTATACATTTTCATTTTAATGTTTTTGAGAGAAGTTGGGAAGTCAAAAGACCTTGTTTGGCATAATAGCATTTCCAGAATTTAGCTTATGTTTAATTTCTTTGTGTATCTCATTCCTATTTGTAATTTTTGTTGTGTTTAGTGTTATTAAATTTGTTTAAATATTTGTTAGATTTTATCCTCAAGAGAATACTTTGTTTTGTGCTTATGTAAGTCTTCTTCCCAATTCATAAGATTTTTTTCGTATGAGTCATTCTAAGTTAACAATAGGTTAATGATTTTTATGTACTAAAAGGTAAGTTTGTAACATAGTATAATAAGAAGTTAGACTTCTGACTGTCTTTTGTTTTGGTTTCACGTACACACAATTGATTAATATAATGAAAAGTTAGACTTCTGACTGTAATTTGTTTTGGTTTCACATACATACAGTTGATTAATATAATAATAAGTTAGATTTCAGACTGTCTTTTGTTTTGGTTCCACACAATTGATTAATATAATGAAAAGTTAGACTTCTGACTGTAATTTGTTTTGTTTTCACATACATACAGTTGATTAATATAATAATAAGTTAGATTTCAGACTGTCTTTTGTTTTGGTTCCGCATACAAACAGTTGATTAATATAATAAGAGGTTAGACTTCTGACTGTATTTTATTTTGGTTTAACATTCAAACAGTTGATTAATGTAATGAGAAGTTAGACTTCTGACTGTAATTTGTTTTGGTTTCACATACATACAGCTGATTAATATAATGAGAAGTTAGAATTCTGACTGTCTTTTGTTTCGGTTCCACTTACAAACGGTTGAATAGTTTTATGGGAAATACTTTTAGCTGCCTTTTGTTTTCGTTTCGCATGCAAATAGTTGAATAATATTGTGGGAAGTTAGACTTCTGGCTTTCTTTTGTTTTGGTTTCACGTACACACAGTTGATTAATGTTATAATAAGTTAGATTTCTGGCTGTATTTTGTTTTGGTTCGACTTACAAACAGTTGAATAGTTTTTTGGGAAATACTTCTGGCTACCGTTTGCTTTGATTTCACATACAAATAGTTGAATAGTATTATGGGAAGTTAGACTTATGGCTGTCTTTTGTTTTGATTTCACGTACACACAGTTGATTAATATAATGATAAGTTAGCCTTCTGACAGTCTTTTGTTTTGTTTTTATATACATACAGTTGGTTAATATAATCAGAAGTTAGACTTCTGACTGTCCTTTGTTTTGATTTCACGTACAAATAGTTGATTAATATAATAAGAAGTTAGACTTCTCGCTGTATTTTGTTTTGGTTTCACATACAGTTGATTGATATAATGAGAAGTTAGACTTCTGACAGTCTTCTGTTTCGGTTCCAGTTACAAAGAGTTGAATAGTTTTATGGGAAAGACTTCTGACTGTCTTTTGTTTTGATTTCACGTACAAATAGTTGATTAATATAAGAAGAATTTAGACTTCTGGCTGTATTTTGTTTTGGTTTCACATACAGTTGATTGATATAATCCGAAGTTAGACTTCTGACTGTCTTTTGTTTCGGTTCCAGATACAAACAGTTGAATAGTTTTATGGGAAAGACTTCTGGCTGTCTTTTGTTTTGGTTTCACATACAAACAATTGAGTTGTAGTATGAGAAGTTAGATTTCTGTCTTTTGTTTGGTTCCACATACAAATAGTTGAATAGAATTATGGGAAGATCACACACAAACAGTTGAATAATATACGCTATCTGTATTGTAGTCTTACCTCTTATTACATACAAATTTTGATTATAGTTATCAGATGCTACAGTGTAAGGATGTACAAAGAGGTGACAGAGAAACTGAGTATGTTGGTGAATGAAAAAGTACCACTGATATGATTCTGTCGGTAAGGCTAAGCTCTTCCGCCTATAAGAATGAAAATCTTCAATCTAGCCGTTGTGGCGTTGTCATGCTGAGTAAGTAGACACGTCACTAATATGAAATTTGATCAATATTTCCGAAGTAAGGCGTTACTTCAACTTACGTAACATTTGACATTTTCATTACTTTCACATCGAGGTTTAAAAAGTAGTCAGTGATTTTAACTTCTCTCGAACGTTTACTTGAGATAATGTATCATGAAGCTATGCGTAGAGTATAATTTGCTATAGGGTAAAGTGGGGGATTCTGTCATGCTGTTTAAAGCTCCATCAATCCACATTATTTCTGGCTGTCCTATTCCTCTTCTATCAAGTGGCATCCATTCTAGTAACCTTCTTGAGAATCTGTCTTCTATCATTATTTTTACATGACCATAAAAACGTTAAACTGAAAATATATAAAACTATTATCTACCAGTTATATTATATGGATGCGAAACATGGACTCTTACTTTAAGGGAGGGAATGAGATTACGAGTATTTGAGAATAAAGTTCTTAGGAAAATTTTTGGACTAAAGAGAGATGAACAGACAGGTGAATGGAGAAAACTGCATAACAATGAATTACATGATCTTTATTAAGCCACAGTTAAGTTTCGTAGACTGCGATGGGCAGGACATGTGGCACGAATGGGGAATGAAAGACGTACATGGAAGCTTCTTGTAGGAAAACCAGAGGGAAAACGTCCAGTTGGTAGAGCAATAATGAGGTGGGAGAATAACATTAAGTATTATTTGAGGGAAGTAGATGATACAGGGGATTATTGGAAAATATTGGTTCAGGATAGGGGTGTATGGAGAGCTTATGTCCGCGCGGCCATGAACCTACGGGTTCGATAGTGCTAGTGAATTAGTTAGTTAGTTATACCATTTTAATTGTTTAATTTTTATGAAACCCACAATTGAAGAATGAACATTTATATTTTGTTAATTATATTATTATTATTGTTATTGTTATTATTATTATTGTTATTATTATTATTTTATTATTTTTTTTATTAAATTAAGAGAGAATAAATAAGGACAAATCTGCAATATCAAATTTAAGTGGTGTGTTGTGGAATCAAAATATAAGTTCTAAAAAAACATTTTTAATAAAATAATAAGGAATACATTGACATACTTTGCAGAAACACGGGAATTAAAATATCAACTATAAGTAAATTAAATCCTGCAGAAATTGAGTTTTGGAGGCGTTCAGCTGGAATTTATATAAGAGATTAAATAAGAAACAGTGTAATTAAACAAAAGAAGAATGGTCAAACTTCAATTGTTGATTTAATAAGAAAGCAAACAATTAAAAGGGTGTGGCCATGTAAAAAGAATGACAGAAGACATTCCCAAGAAGAATGCTAGAATGGGTGCCTCTTGGTAGAAGAAGAAGAGGTGGGCAAAATTAACGTGGATTGATGTTTTTTTGAGCAGCATGAGGGTAAAAGGATTGGACGATGGAGATTGGAATGACAGTGATGTGGAGGAGAATGACAGATTAATTAGGCTCATTAAGATCTTGTGAAACATTGTGAAACGTGATAAATAAATAAATAAATAAATAAATAATAATAATAATAATAATAATAATAATAATAATAATCCGTCCATCCATCCATAGCAATTCCGCCTGAAGGCAGGTCCTTCACTGCAATCATAGTATCTTCATGCTATGCTTGCAGCTTTACTAGGGAATTGTAGGTGTGGTAGCTTCCCGTTGCTTTCCACACCGGTGAAAGAAGATGGTGATGATAATAAGTATGATGACGATGGCCATATGATTTCGGGGACCGTTTGGGCCTTAACGTTTTCCTGACATTTATCTTACAGGTGAGGAAAAACCCCGATAAAAACCTCACCCAGAAAATCTGCCCCGACCGGGGATCGAACCCGAGCCCGGTACGTGACAAGGCAGCACGCTACCTCGAGACCACAGCGGTGGACTAATAATAATAATAATAATAATAATAATAATAATAATAATAATAATAATAATAATAATAATAAACAATAGCAATGTAGTAAATTAAACGAAAAACACCAATTAATAACATATATCCGATTGAGGGTCTTTCCACTTTTTAGCGGTTGCCCTTTTACCAGCCGGCTGCTGGCCCGAGGTAGATGATCAACAGCCAGTGTAGGGGTGACATGTGGTTAGCATGTCGAGTCCCCCAGCCGTTATAGCTGGTTCCTCAACCTGGAGCGCTACTTATTGTAGCTACCCAATTGCCTCACGATGCTGGGTGGGCACCGGTCCCATACTGGCCGAAATACCATGAGAAAATTTCTTCCCCCATGGAGACTCGAACCAGCGCAAGTCCCGTAGCTCTGTGCCAAGGCTTCCTACCTTAACCGCTCGGCTACGGCGCGGGACTATTAACATATATATGTATATTAAAAAGTAATTAATTATAATTTATTATTAATACACCTACAATCCCTCCAGTCCGTCCCAGGCTTCTTGTAACAATTGAAAGCAAATGTAAAGCACTACCCGACGGGTTGCTAGCCCGAAGGGGTACAGTAATGGGGTTTCCATCCATGCAGCATTTACTCTGCAAGTGATGTTATGGTTATACCGCCAATACTCGGTCCCTAGAGCCTCATCTGTTATAAGCAGGTTGCACCACGGGCAGGTTGAGGTTAGGTTTTGGATAGGACAGGTTTTTATAATGCACTTCACTATCCCAGAAATATGAAATTAGATATGTTGATTTTCCCAGATGATATATCATTAGTGGCACCCTCAGAGGACGAATTACAATATTCAGTATATAATTTTAACAAAATAGCCATCAAATATAATATGAAAATCAATAAAGAGAAAATAAAATTAATGTCTTTTCAAGGAAAGAATCCTGTATGTAGCAAAAATTGTATAGATTCAAAAATAATGGAAAGAGTAAATTCATTTACCTACCACTAACATATTTGGATGAAGTAGACATAGCAAATAAAATTATTAATTTTAATAAAAGAACTTTGGACTGGAAGTAAATATCAATAAAACTAAATATATGGTCACACGTAGAAATACATTATATAATGGAAATGGACAGCTAATGACAAATGAGGGAAATTTTGAGGAAGTGGCTGAATTCAAATACCTAGGAACAATAATCACAAATAGGAATAAGAAATTAAACATTGGCTCAATTCTGGAAATGCATGCTATTATGCATTGCAGAGACTCTTGATGTCCCAACTCCTTTCAAAAAACTTTAAACTGAACATATATAAAACTATTATTCTACCAGTTATATTATATGGGTGCGAAACATGGACTCTTACTTTAAGGGAGGAAAGGAGATTACAAGTATTTGAGAATAAAGTACTTTAAAAATTTTTGGACCAAAGAGAGATGAACAGACAGGTGAATGGGAGAAGACTACATAACAATGAACTACATGGCACGCCGTAGCGTAGTGGTTAAGGCACTGAGCTATAAGCCGGAGGGTCGAGGGTTCAAGTCCCGTTGCAGTCAGGATTTTTAAACTGACCAAAACCCTCTGGCGGCACTATGGCCCTGGGGTGACTCAGCCTCTAACGGAAATGAGTACCAGACGCTTGTTCTGGGGTAAAGGCGGCCGTCACGCAGGGCTGACAACCCGGCTGACATAAAAGTGCCGATTGTCTAGAAAAAGTGGGAGCCTTAACCTCCTACTACCCCAAGGGCCTCCGGGTCTGTTGTGGGATCACTTTTCTTTACTTTACTAATTATCGTTCCTAGGTATTTGAATTCACCAAATTCCTCAAAATTTCCCTCATTTGTCATTAGCTGTCCATTTCCATTATATAATGTATTTCTGTCCACTGCCGTGGTCTCGAGGTAGCTGTTGACTTGTCACACAGGCTCCTGGGTGAGGTTTTTTTGGGGTTTTTCCTCACCTATAAGATAAATATCAGGAAGTTCACAATACAAAAGTCACCGAGAATCATCCGGCCATCACCATTATCATCACCATTATTCACAGGTGTGAAGAGCATCGGGAAGCTACTACACCTATAATTCCCTAGTAGAGCTGCAAAGGAATATTAATTGATAATAAAGATAAAATAAATGCTTTATTATTCGCTGACGATGTTGTACTTTTAGCAGAATCTGAAAATGAGCTCCAAATGTTAGCATATAAATTTAAATTAATAGCCAATAGATATAATTGTAAAATATCAATAAATAAGTCAAACGTAATGACATTTATTGGTAAATATGGAATTAGATCAAAAATTGTACTGGATAACAAAATAATAGAACAAGTATCACATTTCCAATAGTTAGGATGTGATATAACTTATAGAGAAAATAAAGATATAGAAAATAAAGTAAATAAATTTCAGGCTATTTGTGGAACCTTAGGTCGGAAAACAAGGAAAGATACGAAACTTAAATTATATAAAACAATGGCTGTTCCTTTGTTGTTGTATGGAAGTGAAAATTGGATAATGAAATCAAGGGATAAAAGCAGGATACAGACTGCGGAAATGCTGTTTTTACGTAATGTGAAAGGATGCACAAGAGCGGATAGAATAAGGAATGAAACTATACGAGAAGAATTAAATATATATCAAATTGAAGATAAAATCAGCGAAAATAATAAGAAATAGACAGAGCACTTAATGAGAATGACAACGAAAGAATACCAGAAAGAACCTTCCTGTATAATCCCAGAGGAACAAGAGATGTTGGCCGACCACGCAGAAGATGGACTCCACTTTTAACTTCGCCGGAACAGGCTGCATAGCCTAAACCTTGTAGTAGAAGAAGAAGAAGAGCTGCAAAGCATAGCATGAAAATGCTATGATTGGAAAGATCACTACAGAATAGACTAGAATGTACTTCTGTTGTGTGATCATATAATCTTATGTTTTAGTACATACACAAACTGACTCTAATCATGACCAAAGAGAATATCGGACACATAATGTTTAGGTCCAGTTGTTCATCTAATATGTGTTGTTTTCTCATTGATCTCCTCGGGAGTACACAGAATTATTTATGGTTCGCTTCACCGCAGTACCTGCACGCATGTTCTCGGAGAAGGCTATTGGCTGTCTAACTTTTATGATTCGCTTACCAAACTTCAGCGTGGCTCAGTTTGGTTCAAAGAGAATAAAACTTGACACATTTAAACATTTCAGACGGACTGAAAACTTAACTCTGTAATCCAGGGATGTACAAAAGCTGCCCTTAAACTTTTCAACCCTTAACTTTATTGTGCTATTAGATCTTAGTTTTACTATTCAGATAATCGTTTTTTTTTATTTGAATGTAACAAATGTTTGGCCTGGTGACTAGAAGAGGAAGTTACATTATCTTAACTCTACCTGGCTAAATAAATAAATAAATAAATACATACATTTACTCAAATTTTTTTTATTACTTCATTAAATAATTGGTATATGTGAAGACGTAATTATTTTCCCATGTTGTGGCGACGTTTTGAAGCAGTTAACTCTCTTCATGCCTGATGTTGTAGTAACATTTTGAAGGATTGGTGTCCCAAAAAGAATTACTGGTTCAGGTTGGGTCTAATTTTCGGTAGAGCTGGATTCTCTTCTTAGGGTCGGAAGTTGGTACACTGGATAGGAGAACACTTCACAATCATAAAAAAAATGTTTCTTGTAGAAATAATTACAAATTTATTCACTTTGTAGGTTCCCAGCAGATTAAATAAATGTAGGTGGTATTATTCTTCACCGTCAATTAAAATTAAATTATTTTCTTTTCTTAAATCAATTATTATTCTTGTATTAAATATTACATTTTATCTTGAGAACTCTTATTGCTTCTAGGTTTGTTGAAAGTTGTATGCAGAATGACTAGGTAATTATTTTATAATTTTAAAGAACATTATTTCACATCACATGATGGTAATTTAAATTCTATTGGTTAATAGTCTATTAAATACAAGGTTTAAATTTGATTTGTTAAATCAAAAAGTTAATTGTTTTAACATCCAATCAAAGCTTAGTTTACTTTCATTTAAAAATATGAAGTTAAGCAGGTGTTCTTATTACAGTTATAACAGAAAGCTTTATAATTCTGACAACAATGACTTAAAACAATTTTAAAAGCATTCTTTAGAAAGACAGTTATGTAATACAATTTCTTTAATTGCCCTTTCCTAAATCCATTTTGACATTCCATAAGGAAATTTTCACTGAAACTTTTCAATTCTCCATTTAAAATGTCTTTTACATATCTAGGATGCAATATCTCATATGAAGAAGAAAAGAATGTAAATGCAAAAATATCTAAATTTTTAAGAATTTTAGGGTTAATCAATTCTATCTTCAAGCCACAGTTAGTCCAAAATCATTCAAGACTGAAAGTGTATAAAAACACTGGCTCTTCCAACTCTTTTGTATGGTAGCGAAGTATGGACGTTGAAACAGAAGGATATACTGAGACTTAGATCTGCTTGAAATGAGATACCTTCGGAGGACTGCAGGATACACAATACTAGATCACAAAAAAAAAAATGAAGACATCTTAGAAGAATTACACATGGAATCTTTAGAAAACAAAATTTCTGATTATAAGTCAAGATGGATGCAACATGTTCATCGAATGGAAGATCACAGAATACCCAAACAAATGTTAAGATATCAACCTGCAGGAAGAAGAAGACCAGGACGTCCACTCAAAAGACTTTTGGATGGTGTTTCTCTTGAGGCCGAAACAGGTCAACAAATGGCCTAAATTCGTGAATGTACTATGATGATGATGATGAAGAATTTCTTTAATTGTTGCCGAGACATTTTTATCCAACAATGAATTATTTAGATGAATTTTATTTATTTAAGTTATATTTAAATATTAAAAGAATTTTAAAATACAAAATTATTAACTGTAACTTTCATATTTATTATGATATTATAATTCTGCTATATATGGCAAGTTTGGTTTCGAAGGAATACAAATTGCGGCTCCTAGGGCGTTAACGGACACACACACACACACATCACACAGATATATATCATGAAACAGAGGGTCACAAGATCGACCTCACAGGATCTAGAACGTTGGCTAAAATAGATAATGAAAAATCAAGAATCTACAGAGAAGCAATAGAGACTGAGAAAAGGCCACATTTTATGAATATCCGAGATGATGTCCAAAGATTAGCATCCACATGGAAAACTGCTCTCGCTGCCAACCATGTAATTCCCAGAACAGCGAAGAAGATATGAAGAAAACCACGATTGGGCAACATGGAACGTAGTCGACGCTTGAATCGGTGAACGGCTTCCGAAACGGACCACACTGAAAACTAAAGGTGTTTAACTACATAAGGACAAACCTTGGATGGGTGTACGTCTTCGGAAACATACCACAGCGAAAACTCTATGTGTTTAATTATATAAGACCTAAACCTGTGACTCGAATTTATCATTCCTTGATAATGGCATGTGGATCATGCCGAAACGTCAGAATCAGTGGCCAGAGGTCGAATTTGAATCCTAGACGCGGAAAACCAAAAAAAAAAAAAACTTTCTTATTCATACTTATATCCGCGAAAATCTGCAATATAACACACAACACACACACACACACACATATATATATATATATATATATATATATACCCAACACACACGCGTTACTGTTATAAGTAAATATTCTCTTTTAAAAAAATCTTACCTGTTATGGTGGCTACTAGATGTCAGTTGGAACGACTTCCCGCTACCTCTTGTGTGAATTGAGAATACTACATATATAAGAAAAATATATGATTGTGTTGGAATACTTGAGTAGCTCAGATTGTTAGAGTGCTAAACGTACGGAGTTTAGAGACTCGGGTTCAAATCCCGACTGAAGCATTCATTTTTCTTTTCATATCATATATATATATATATATATATATATATATATATAAATTTTCGTCAATGTGATTTTCGGTGTCTACTAGATGTAAATATTCAGACTCGAGATCCACGGCTTCAAGTCTCTCCCGGAGGACTTGTTCTTTGATTTTTCCATCCTAAAAAATCCATCAACTCCGGCCCGTGGTTTTGAACCCGTGGTCCTCGGGATCAAATGCAAAGAACTTAACCACTAGTCCACCGCGGCCCTACTACGACCTGTTTACGGGCAACTATTTATTCTCTTCTTCTTCTTCTTCTTCTTCTTGCAAGGATTCAACCTTTTTGGTTCGTTCCGGCTCCAAGCATTATAACTGCTGTGTTTATTTGTAACTCAAATGTCAGTACTATAGAATATCACCAGCCGCCACTGACACTTAGTAACACTTGACATGTGTGGTTTTAAACTGTTGTTCTTAAAAGTTGATACCAATTTTTTTCATGTGTCACATTACTTGCAGAGGTTTAAAACACGTTCTAACAGAAACAGAGTTGATTCCAATTAGAGACCACCTGAAACGAATTGTTACACATTTACAAATATGTGTCAACATTTCACAAGTAGGCTTACTGTTAAACAAATGAAACACTGGATGCTACTAGAGCAGAACAATTTTCAACACTTGTGTGTGAATATTTTTTTTAATCCTTACCAAGCTTATTTATTTTGTTCATATAACTCACTGGCATTATAGAAACTATAGGTTCATGGCCGCGCGGACATAAGATCTCCATACATCCCTATCCTGAGCTAATGTTTTCCAATCATCTCCTGTATAATCTACTTCCCTCAAATGATATGCTCCCACCTCATTCTTGGTCTACCAACTGGGCGTTTTCCCTCTGGCTTTCCTACAATAAGCTTCCATGCAAGTCTTCCATTCCCCATACGTGAAACATGTCCTGCCCATCGCAGTCTACAAGACTTAACTGTTCTTATTATATCTGGCTTCCTATAAAGACCATGTAGTTCATTGTTAAGTAGTCTTCTCCATTTACCTGTCTGTTCATCTCTCTTTGGTCCAAAAATTTTCCTAAGTACTTTATTCTCAAATATTTGTAATCTCCTTTCCTACCTTAAAGTAAGAGTCCATGTTTCGCATCCATATAATATAACAGGTAGAATAATAGTTTTATATATTTTCAGTTTAACGTTTTTTGAAAGGAGTGCATAACAGCACGCATTTCCAGAATTGAGCCTATGTTTAATTTCCTTGTGCATCTCATTCCTATTTGTGGTTATTGTTCCTAGGTATTTGAATTCATCCACTTCCTCAAATATTATACCTAAGTATTTTAATTTAACCATTTGTCATTAACTATCCATTTCCATTATATAATGTATTTCTATGTGTGACCGTATTTAGTTTTATTGATGTTTACTTCCAGCCCGAATTTCTTAGTGTTATTCAATAGTGTGTGTGTGTGTTAGTACATAGTGTCTTCTCGCTTTCGTTTAATAATGCTACATCATCAGCATAAACTAGCAGCTTATTAATACCGTTGAATTGTAGGCCTTCATCATCATCATCATCCAAATATTTGATGACATGCTCTAGTACAAAATTATAGCAGACGAAATAGTGCATCTCCGTGCTTCAATCCATTGTGAATTTTAAAATTATGTGAAAAAAATGTTTGTCTATCCGCACTCTATTCTTTGTGTCATTTATACACATTCGTAGGTCTATTTTTTTTAGGAATTCTGAACTCCAGCAGGGTACTATATAACTTTTCCCTCTTAATTTGATAATACACCTTCTTGAATTCTACACACAATAGATACAGAGTGCCATTATTTTCCCATTTATTTTCTAAATATGTCTTATACTAAAAATCTGATCTACTGTAGACTTATTTCTTCTAAATCCACATTGACGATCAGCAATGATTCTTCATCATCTTCATAGTCCGTTCATGAATTTTGGTCTTTTGTTGACCTGTTTTGGCATCAAAAGAAATACCATCCAAAAGTGTTTTGGATGGACGTCCTGGTCTTCTTCTTCAGTCTACTATCATTTATTAAATTTCTACAGTTGAATTCCTACTTTTATCTAAAATTGAACTTAAATATTTGAAATTTGAACATTACGTATTATATCCGGGTCTAAATTTATTTCTTCTGTCGTATCTTATATTCGATTTTATTCATTTATTTGTAATCCCCATTTTTATATTTTATTTTATAAATAGGTTCATAATGTAATAAAGCATATTCCTGTGTCTAAAGTTTTTTCAAAATTTTATATTCTTTCCCCTCTCTTCTCTATCTTCCCATTCCAATTCCCTCATACCTGTTCTTACATCATCCATCCATTTAAATCTAGGTCGACCTCTCTTTCCTTTCCCTGGTGGAATACATTCCGAAGCTTGCAAGGGTTATCTTTTCCCTGGCATCCTATGTATATGACGATAGCATTCTAGTTATTATTATTTTTATATACTTTTTACCATTAATTTATTTATGTATGATGTGTTTTCCGGGTCCTAACCAATCGCTGTTGATTGATTGATTGATTGATTGATTGATCGTTCCACCGCAGAGACACAGGTGCTTCCCTAGCGGGAAGTTTCTTAACCAGACGAATTTAGTTACGTTTATTTCCCTACAGATAACATGAATGGCATGTGGTTGGCATACCGACGCAATGAGACATATAATTTTCAAGTAAGGTATTTTGTTGATGATGAAGGTCTCCAAACATAATTGGTTAAATGCCTCTGTTTTTCAGGCCTAATAGTACATTACGTTGCGAGGTTAGGAAGTGGTTTTTACAGAAGGGAGGAAATGTTTAAAAACCGAGCGACAGCGAGGTTTTTAATTTCGCAGATTCTGTAACACTTCACAAACGTGCGTTGTACATTATTTTTTACGCGATGGTGTTTTCAAAACAATAAATAAAAACACGCCCAGTTAGTGGACCAAGAATGAGGTGGGAGAATAACATTAACTATGATTTGACGAAGTAGATTATACAGGGAATGATTGAAAAATATTATCTGAGGATAGGGACGTATGGAGAGGTTATATCCGCGTGGCCATGAACCTATGGGTTCGATAGTGCCAGTGAGTTAGTTAGTTAAAATAACATCTTTGTTGGAAATATTTACGTCCATTATAAACAACTGACTAACGATAGCAGTGTGGGCAATGTTTATTATTTGAGACTACAGCAGACCGTGATACCAATTAGTCATAAAATGGCGGCAAGTACTCATTTATTCTTGTATATTGTTTCAAATAAAGTTGAGTTCATTTAAAATGCAGTGATTTGTTTCGTATAATATATATTAACACCACTTTTTTGGATATTTTTTTGTATATTTTTTGTACGTAGTATACATAGAGGGCAGTGGTTTTACTTCCCACACGTGGTTTGTAATATGTAATATTACAGTATAGTTATTTAGGTTGGCAACCCCGAAATGTAGGAAGTTGAACTTTCAATCATGGTTGCCACTGCTGTAAGTACGACAGAACGCACTATCGCGCAAAATGTTTTACGAGCCTGAAAATATCCAGACTCGATGACTACGACTTGAAAAATCCCTGCCGGAGGACTTGTCATTGGATGTTGAATCACTAGCGAAACATAATACATTTACACAATTTTTCATTTAAACATTGTCCTATTTTCGAGACTGTCAAAGGTTTAATTCTGAAAGAGAAATGAAATCAAGAATGAAGTGTATTGTGTGTTTTTAAATTAATGTTATAGAAGAAAGACATACGAGCGAGGCTGGTATTTTGATGGACAAGCGAGAGTAATCTGAGTCTTGTTATTGGCGAAACAGCTTCACCTCCAGCTATTAGCGTTCTAAAAATGTGGCGCACATATTGCGCCGTTAGATGTCACCTCTCATAATGTAATATGTAAATACACTGTGTTCACACCTTCCTTTTGTATTAACACATGGCCTGATGGGAGTCCTTTTAATGCTCGGCACAAAAATCCATTCTCCCTTTTTTATATATAAACTACATTATAACTCACTTCAGTATAGGGTAGAGAAGAGTTAATCAGCGGCGGCTTGTGCTCAAATCAGTGACGGCTGGTGCTGAATATCAGTGGCGGCTGGTGCTCAAAATCAGGGGCGGCTGGTGTTGAGAGTCGGAGTATGCAGAAAATAAGTGGTTGTTTGTACTGAAAATCAGTGGCAACAGGTCCTGAAAATCAGTGGGCCCTGGTGCTGAAAATCAATTGCGGTTGGTGCTGAAAGTCAGTAGCTGCTGGTGCTGATATTCAGTGTCGACATGTGCTGAAAATCAGTGGCGGCTGCTGCTACAAATCAGTGGCGGTTGGTGATGATAATTAGTGGTTGCTTGTACTGGAAATCAGTGGCATCAGGTCTGAATATCAGTGGGTCCTGGTGCTGAAAATCAATTGCGGCTGATGCTGAAGATCAGTAGCTGCTGGTGCTGATAATCAGTGTCGACTTCTGCTGAAAATCAGTGGAGGCTGCTGCTACAAATCAGCGGCGGCTGGTGATGAAAATCATTGGTTGTTTGTGCTGAAAATCATTAGCTGCTGGTGATCGAAATCAGTGTCGGCTGGTGATGAATATCAGTGTCGGCTGGTACTGGATATAAATGTCGGCTTGCGCTGAAAATCAGTGGCGGCTGCTGCTACAAATCAGTGGCGGCTGGTGATGATAATTAGTGGTTGCTTGTGCTGGAAATCAGTGGCATCAGGTCTGAATATCAGTGGGTCCTGGTGCTGAAAATCAATTGCGGCTGATGCTGAAGATCAGTAGCTGCAGGTGCTGATAATAAGTGTCGATTTGTGCTGAAAATCAGTGGCGGCTGGTGATGAAAATCATTGGTTGTTTGTGCTGAAAATCATTAGCTGCTGGTGATCGAAATCAGTGTCGGCTGGTACTGGATATAAATGTCGGCTTGCGCTGAAAATCAGTGGCGGCTGGTGATGATAATTAGTGGTTGCTTGTGCTGGAAATCAGTGGCAGCAGGTGCTGAAAATCAGTGAGTCCTGGTGCTGAAATTTAATTGCGGCTGGTGCTGAAAATCAGTGGAGCGCTGGTGCTGATAATCAGTGTCGATTTGTGCTGAAAATCAGTGACTGCTTGTGCTGAAAATCATTAGCTGCTGGTGATCGAAATCAGTGTCGGCTGGTACTGGATATAAACGTCGGCTTGCGCTGAAAATCAGTGGCGGCTGCTGCTACAAATCAGTGGCGGCTGGTGATGATAATTAGTGGTTGCTTGTGCTGGAAATCAGTGGCAGCAGGTGCTGAAAATCAGTGAGTCCTGGTGCTGAAATTTAATTGCGGCCGGTGCTGAAAATTAGTAGCTGCTGGTGCTGATAATCAGTGTCAATTTGTGCTGAAAATCAGTGACTGCTTGTGCTGAAAATCATTGTCTGCTGGTGATCAAAATCAGTGTCGGCTGGTGATCAATATCAGTGTAGGCTGGTACTGAATATAAATGTCGGCTTGCGCTGAAAATCGGTGGCGGTGAAAATCAGTGGAGTCTGGTGTGAAAATCAGGGTATGTTGGTCTTGGAAATGAGTGGTTTCTGGTGTTGAAAATCAGTGGCGGCTGGTGCTGATAATCAGAGGTGGCTGGTGTTGAACAAAACTCAATTGTACTATCGGAACTAGAGGTTAATTGCTGCATAGGCATGCAGCGAATGTAAGAGTGAGTGAATAATTTTATTCATTTATTTCTCTTTAATTTACGAAGTATTTTTGATAACCATTTTCTGTCAGGGAATTGCTAACTGTTAAATTCTAGTTTGCTACTCAGGTGTTACTAGGATAGTGATGGTCGATAAATTTTATCTTACAGGCCTCTTCATTCGTGCTTACGATCCTTTTATGAGCCTGAAAAATCTTCAGACTCGGGACTTGCTTCTTGGATTTATCCATCCTAAAAAAACGTATAGATCTCGGCCGGTTTGTACCTGCGACTATAGATACCAGAGGCAAGGAGTATAACCACTAGTCCACTGTGGCATACATCGTATAATTTCTTCTTCTTCTTCATCACGGTTTAGACTTATTTACTAGCCTGTTCCGGCTCCAAATTGCTGCTCTTTCCATCTTTTCTTTGGTCTTCCCAAACTTCTTCTTCCTCATGGTAAATAGCTGTAAGCTGCTTTTGGTATTCTATTCTCTGTCATCCTTGCCAAGTGTTCTTTCTAGTCTGTTCTGTATTTCACTATTGTTGTGTTTAATTCCTCTACTTTTAGTTGTATTGTAATTTGTGCCGGTTCGCTCAGGTTAGAATATGATCACGCAGGGATGTTTTAAATTATACGCTTATTATTTTAGTTTATTGGATAAATTTGTATACACAATTGTATTTACAATGTTTGATATTTCACTGTCTCGGAGTGGAGTTGATGAGTTATTTGCGCCCACGTGTTTTAATATCACCTTCGCGAACGGTTACTTAAGAACTTAACTATTGCAGAACGTAGGAGCGTGAGAGTTTTCACACCCGTCCTTGCCTTATAAGGACGATGACTCCTCCCATCCCCACTCCGAGTGTATATGTTATTCATTATAGCTTAGAAGGGTAGGTACCATTCGTTTGGGTTTCTATGTTGGTAATAGACTCGTGTGCACGTTTGTGCGCCTTCCAGTTATTACTATTAATGTACTCACGAGTCTATTACTTCTTGCCACAAATTATGGAACATATCAAGGTAAAAAAGGAATTCCACTACACTCGATAGCAGTAATTAAGAAAATGTATGAGAAAACAAAAATCGTATACTTTATGATTCATTATAATATCCAATGTTGTCTCGTTTACAAATCGGAAAAATATATAATATATTAGAAGTCCCGGCCTCGCGTTGCTGTGGCTAACGTATACGTTAAAAATTTTAATTAAGTTGCTATCTTTCAGCCAGATTACTTAAAACTAATACTTACACACGAAATTAATAATATTGAAAATAAAATAAACACTGAACACACTTAAATTATGAAATAATCAATATTTGTAATTCAATTGAAATTCGCGGTTGCAACAAAACGCACAGCCAACTGGATTTCTCTTTGTTAAATAATAAACAAATTACCTTACACCGCCATCTGTTAGAATCGTATGGAACTCACAGATAATTACACCGCCATCTGTTAGAATCGTATGGAACTCACAGATAATTATAACTCTTTGTTAAATAATAAACAAATAATTTGCAATAAAAAATAATGCGACTATAAATTTAGTTATAAACTACCCTAACTCTCAAGTTGGATGACACTGCACACAGTATGCAACATTTTATTAAAATCGGTTCAGTAGTTTAGGTTTCCATCGCGGACAAACAACGTGACACGAAATTTTTATATATTAAGATGTGTTGTTTAAAGTGATGAGAGATTTTTATTAGAATCTAACGCCATCCATTTGTTGCTTTTATATGACATCGATTCTTGAAACAAAGTATGGCGCATTGTTGAAATAGTATAATGAGTTGTTATGTGAAACATGTAATTATGCTTTGAAATAAAGCAACTTCTTTATAAAATTGATAGCGTTTTTAAAAGCTATTGAAATTTTATACCTGTTACAATCAATGCATTTAACATCATGTCAATGTGAAACAGGATGCTTTTGTTTTGAAATATAAACATCGAATACAATAGGTTGGCATCATTTTCATGTATATTACATTATTGGAATTGAAAAGAAGTGGATGTTGGAATATCCATTGAAATTTTAGAAGTTAATCAGGTATTTTGAACTTAATATACAATGCAAGAAAATATTAAATATCATCATAATCATCATCATCATCATAGTACATTCACGAATTTAGGCCATTTGTTGACCTGTTTCGGCCTCAAGAGAAACACCATCCAGAAGTTTTTTGAGTGAACGTCCTGATCTTCTTCTTCCTGCAGGATGATATCTTAACATTTGTTTGGGTATTCTGTGATCTTCATTCGATGAACATGTTGCATCCATCTTGACTTATAATCAGAAATTTTGTTTTCTAAAGGTTCCATGTGTAATTCTTCTAAGATGTCTTAATTTTTTTTTGTGATCTAGTAGTGTGTATCCTGCAGTCTTCCGAAGGTATCTCATTTCAGCAAATCTAAGTCTCTGTATATCCTTCTGTTTCAACGTCCATGCTTCACTACCATACAAAAGAGTTGGAAGAGCCAGTGTTTTATACACGTTTAGTCTTGAATGATTTTTGGACTAACTGTGGCTTGAATATAGAATTTATTAACCGTAAAATTCTTAAAAATTTAGATATTTTTGCATTTACATCCTTTTCTTCTTTATATGAGATATTGCATCTAGGTATGTAAAATTATTCACCTGGTCCAAAATTGTATTGTCAAGTACAGTTTTACTTCTGACAGGATCTACACCTTGAAATGCCATAATTTTTGTTTTCTCTAAAATATTAAATAAGCAGGTATTAATTAGAAATTTTTTTTTACCAGTTCCACCAGGTTGTCTTTATGGCATTTTTGAAACTTTTATTTACATTCCCATTAGCGCCATAATCATACTTTCCGATACCCCTAACAAACTAACTAACTAACTCACTGGCACTATCGAACCCATAAGTTCATGACCGCGCGGAATTACCCTCTCCATACATTCCTATCCTGAGCTAATATTTTCAATTATTCCCTATATAATCTACTTCCAAAAACACCATTGTTAATGTTATTCTCCCACATAATTCTTGGTCTACCAACTAGGCGTTTTCCTTCCGGTTTTCCTACAAAAAGCTCCCATGCTCCTTTTTCATTCCCCATTTGTGCCACATGTTTTCGCCATCGCTGTCTGTCAGACTTAACTATTCTTAGCATATGTACTTTCCTAAAATGATCATTTATCTCATTGTTATGTAGTCTTCTCCATTCGCCCATCTATTCACCTCTCTTTGGTCAAATAATTTTGTTAAGAACTTTATTCTCAAATACTCGTAATATTTTCTTCTCTCTTGAAGTAAGAGTCCATGTTTCACATCCATATAATATAACTGGGAGAATAACAGTTTTATATATTTTCATTTTATCGTTTTTTTTAGAGAAGTTGGGACGACAAGAGTCTCTGTAATACACAGTACCACGCCTTTCCAGTCTTAGGCCTATGTTTAATTTCCTTGTGCATCTCATTCCTGTTTGTAATTATTGTTCCTATCTAATATAATAATTAAGTATCGTAGACTATGATGTACAGGACACAGGACACGAATGGGGAATGAAAGAGGGGCATAGAAGCTTTTTGTATGAAAACCAGAGAGAAAACACCCAGTTGATAGACGAAGAATGAGGTGGGTGAATAACATTAATTATGATTTGAGGGAAGTAGATTATACAGGGGGTTATTGGAAAACAGATCAGGATAGGGAAGTGTGGAGAACATATGTCCGCGCGGCCATGAACCTACGGGTTCGATAGAGCCAGTCAGTTAGTTAGTTTGTGTATTTCAATTCAGCCAGTTCTTCAATAGTTCTCTCATTTATAGTTCAGATTTATTACTATTTAACAAGCCCTGTTACATTTTTATATGTGACCACATATTGACTTCCAGCCCCAGTTTCTTACATTTCTTACATTTCAGTTATATTATATGGGTGCGAAACATGGACTCTTACTTTAAGGGATGAAAGGAGATTACGAGTATTTGAGAATAAATTCTTAGGAAAATTTTTGGACCAAAGAGAGATGAACAGACAGGTGAATGGAGAAGACTACATAACAATGAACTACATGGTCTTTATAGGAAGCCAGATATAATAAGAACAGTTAAGTCTCGTAGACTGCGATGGGCAGGACATGTTGCGCGTATGGCGAATGAAAGACGTGCATGGAAGCTTCTTGTAGGAAAGCCATAGGGAAAACGCCCAGTTGGTAGACCAAGAATGAGGTGGGAGAACAACATTAACTATGATTTGAGGGAAGTAGATTATACAGGGGAATGATTGGAAAGCATTAGCTCAGGATAGGGATGTATGGAGAGCTTATGTCCGCGCGGCCATGAACCTACGGGTTCGATAGTGCCAGTGAGTAAGTAAGTAAGTAAGTAAGCCCCAGTTTCTTAGCACTGTAAAGTAATGTTTTTTTCTTTCAGATTAATCTACGAACACAACCTTGTGTGTGGAGAGAATCGAATCTTAACTAAGGAAATGTAATTTTAAACGCAAGTTCGGTCGTATGTTAACATTATGAGTTTTTTACATATCATTCCTTTTGACTTCTTCGTGCTGGTTGTGATCTACCTTCTCAGTTCTACTGCTTCTACCACAAATGGTAAGTACAGTTCATCATTTTTAAATATTAAATGCTGATATAAAAATAAGATATTAAATATAAAATTGGTACCTGGTGAGTCAGTCGTCCTCAACTAAATTATTAAACTACATCAAGTAGAAGAAATTACAATGTATATAAGAGAAAAATTTGCGTCTAGATCGTAACTCGCCTCGGTAGTTCAGTTGGTAGAGCACTTGGCCCGGAAAGCCAAGGGTCCCGGGTTCGAGTCTCGGTCTAGGCGAAAATTTGTCTCTTAAAATATAATTTATCCTTCAGTGAGAAGTGTTAAATCAATAATAAAATAGTCAATAGAAGCCCTACTGGCTTTATAAAGTTGTGTTAAATTCCCAATAAATGTCTTCTTAACTAAGAAGCCGCCATTTGCAAAGTTAGAAGCTATGGTTTCAAGCATTTGGCGCGAGGGAATTACAATGTATATAAGAGAAAAATTTGCATCTAGATCGTAACTCGCCTCGGTAGTTCAGTTGGTAGAGCACTTGGCCCGGAAAGCCAAGGGTCCCGGGTTTGAGTCTCGGTCTAGGCGAAAATGTTTCTCTTCAAATACGATTACATCAAGTAGTTCCAATATGGAGGCCTTTCAAAAACAATGTTTCATCTTCTGCATTCTAACCGATACCAGTTAAAATGCGGAAGATTAAAGATTGTTTTTGAAAAGCCTCCATGTTGGAACAACTTGATGAAGTTTAATACTTTAGTTGAGGACGACTGACTCGACTGACTGACTTAACTGGGATACCTTTCAAAAACAATGTTTCATCTTTTGCATTTTAACTGTGGCCATGTATTGTTTGTCTCAGCATATAACTTTAATATAAAATTTATTTAAAATTAATATAAAATTATGGAATATTCATCTGAAAGGTCCGTTTCCTCAACTTAATTAATTATTTAACTGTAGCGCTTTCGGGACTTGTCCCATCATCGGCAGGATTCAAAACTGGTGTTTCACTGAAGATCTGGTATAGGGGGTTGCATGTATTGGGTTCGTTTTCGTTTATCAGGCTGTCGTTGTTGTGAGCTGCTTTCATAATAAACAATAACATTGAAGAAAATAACATTTTCAACAGCAAAGAAGTTTATAAACTGACATGTAAGGACTGCAACAAATTTTATATAGGAAGGAAAAACAGGACTTTTAACATCAGATTCAAAGAACATTTTCGAGACTTCATTCACGCAGAAGGGAAATTAAGCTATGCAAAAAACGTTATCCATAAACGACACCGCATGTTAAATATTGAAAACACCTCAACAGTAATGCACAGAGAAAATAATCCAGCGAAGATAAACGTACTCGAAGAGATGGAAATCATGAAAGCAGCTTACAACAACGACAGCCTGATAAACGAAAACGAACCCAATACATGCAACCCCCTCTACCAGATCTTCAGTGAAACACCAGTTTTGAATCTTGCCGATGATGGAACAAGTCCCGAAAGCGCTACAGTTAAATAACTAATTAAGTTGAGGAGACGGACCTTTCAGGTGAATATTCCATAATTTTATATTAATTTTGAATAATACCTCAACGGAACACATCATGAATCTTATAAAAGTTGATCATTTATTTAGGCGTATTAGCTAGTAGTGTATAAAAATATAATTTTCGTTTATATTTGAAACACTTTGTAGAAACACTTTACTCAAATCTCTGCAGTTTCCTGTTCTGAATAAAATAGAGTGTTATTGCTCCTCTTGCTTTTATTTCTATTATTAGAACAATTTCTTATGACGGGTCACGGAAGAACAGAGAACGGGAGGTGTAATAGATTTTATCGACTTCCTACATTAGCAATACTTGTTTCTGCACGTTTCAAGACACTCGCGAAGTGAAATAAAACAGCATTTTAAACTTAGAGCTTTGAAAGCAATTTAAAATGAAAAATGAGATACAGCAGTATATCAAAGCAATAAATATAATTCAATAAAGATATGGTATTTTTTTTCAATTGAGTTTAAATATAGCTTTAGTTATGACAACACCATTTGTTACCATATTTTACGGATTATAAGACGCACCTTAATGTTTAAGCAATTTTTAGAAAAAATAACATTTTTACCATTTTTATTATTAGATTGCAAAGCCAAACTAAAAACAAATTCTTAGTTTATAAAACCGTTTTGATCTTTAAAATCCCTGCAAATCGTCATCTGAACTTTCTTCTTCTTTTTCTTCTTCTTCTTCTTCGTAGTGTTCGTTGTCGTCTTCATATATAAGAAGGTCTTCACTGCCATCGAGAGCGTTACTTACGCCGCACTTCTAGAAAGATTTAAAAGTAGTAGAAGGACTTTATTAGACAAAAAGTAAGATATTTACAATGTTATTTACAAATATGGGTCGCACGGGCAGTAAGCCGTACGTGCTGTTGACAGTCCGTTACAATAAAGTAAATAATTGGTAATAGTATAAAGAAAAACAAAAAAAAAAACAAATAACATTACAATTACATAAAGAAAACACAATAATATTACAATTACATAATAATACAATAGCATTATACGTCAATTATGAATAATTATTAAGAATTAGGCACAGAAAGATGTGTAAACATTAAAATTCTGTATATAAATAAAAATTAAGAATTAATAGTATTGCATTTTGATAACATATATTTATTCATTAATGAGTGATGTTCTTATTTTCCGCCTTTTGTCCACAAATTTTGTCCCCGTTTATCCAATTTTCTGGATTTACCAATAACTCGTAGCATGCCAGTCTTTCCCGATTTGAATTTAGAAATCTTTCCGGTAATAACTGACGTCTCCAATGTTCTAAATCATTACATTTTCCTAATATATGTATCTCGTCTTCAAAGTTCCCGCACATTGGACATATTCGCATATCGTGATCGTCGCTAATTTTTAGAAATTTCCATGTCCCTAGCCTAAATCAAGCAAGCCCTGATCTCTCTTTAAGTCCTACGTTGAGTATATAAAATTCTTTTCCCCAAACGTATTTTAGGTCTCTTTGTAAACACAGTGAGCGTTATCCTGTACATTCGGCGAAAATATCTTGTTGGTTTATATCTAAGTACCTCCTCCTTATTATTTAACAACAATGTCTTCTCTCACTCTAGACCACGACTTTTTTATCCACTGACACACTTGTTTGATTGTATGTCGTTTTAGAGCTCACTTCGGTGTGAATTCATGTTGTGTTTCATCAGTCAACCATTTATTCAAGTTCACTGACATCGTAGACTGCAATGATATATCATAGGCTAGACAGTGTTCTGGGGTTTGTGATGACGCAGCGTAGCGGGAGGGAGACAAGCTTGTGAATCCCCGCAACTCATGTTCGTCATCGGTGCACTGCTACTGCCAGTTGAATCCAATGTTGTCACATAGAAATAGCTTTCCCGCAGCATCGAATACATGGCCATTTTTAAGACTGGCGAGAATTATTTTTTTTTTGTATTCATATGTAACATATGCTTGTTCTGGTGAGTGGAAGAGAAGGCCACATGGCCTTAACTCCACCAGGCTAAATAAATAAATAAATAAATAAATAAAAATAAATTTTAAATCAAACACTGGACATTTTTATATTAATTTCGAGGCAACTTTAGAGGCAATTTTTCGAAGAAAAAAGTGCGTCTTATAGTCCGTAATAAACGGTATGTGTCAAAGAACGGTTGATTGCAAATAATACAGAAGACTACCTACATGACGCCAAAGAACATAATGGATAGAACTACTCAGCAAGGGACAGTCGCCAGTGATTCCCGGGAAAAACTGAAAAAGTATTCCCTAGAATGGAAACCGATTTGATTCAATTTCCTTTAAATAAATTAATGATTAAAGATTAATATTTTACAATGAAAACATACATAATATATAGACCATCGGTTGATTAATATCTTTGACATCGCCCGATTCCTAACAGCCTATTTTATCGGTTCATCCAATCTCCTGGTTGTAGATGTTTCTCCTTCATGCATAAATATATTCCCTGACTCCAGGAAGTTTTAGATCTTCCTCTGCCTCGTCTTCCCTCAGGTTTCCATTCCAAAACACATTTTGTTAGCCGATCCTTTTCCATTCGCTGGACATGTCCGTACCATCTTAATTGCTGAGTTTAAATGTAATCTGAAATAGTGTCTTCAATCTTCATTTTCTCCCTTATAACTGAGTTTCAATTTTTTCTCTTCTAGAAATTCTTGTTGCCCTTCATATAAAATCTATTTCCTTTGCCAAAATTATTTGTTTGTTTTTGTTGTTAATGACCAAATTTCCTGCTCCATAAGTGATGATTGTTTAATTGTATGATATATATTCATTTATTTTGATTACTTATATTTTATCCCACAATATTCCATTGAGGCAAGCAATTGCAAATTTCTCTTTATTATTCTGTTGTATGTCCTCTTCATAACTTCCGTTTTTATTTATTTTTATTCCTAAATATGTGATGACACTACAAGATTTTATTGATTCTCCAGTCTCCAAAATTAAATTTTGTTCTGGTTCACCAATTGATAAATATTTTGTTGTCTTTATGTTCCAAATGAATCCCCATTTATCATATTCTTCTATTACTTTTCTAGTCATATTTCTAAATCTTCATAATCTTGTGCAATTAACAATTGATCATCTACAAAATGTAAGTCGTATAAAGTTTTATTGTTTGAAATAGGAATTCCCATGCTTGAACATTTTCTCCTCTAATTCTTCAATATTTCATGTACATATATTTTAAACAGAGTCGGTGATAGACAACAACCTTGACGAAGACCTTTACGAATCGTAAAAGCTTGTGACAATTTACTACCAATTTTTATTTTAGATATGCATTTGTCATATAAATTTTGTATAGCTATAATTATTATAGTCAATTAAATTGTAGGCCTATGGTATACATTTCAACGAATCAAATATGGCGGTTGCTAGACTCAATTTTTAATTTCGGGTTTTCAGGTAAACCTCCACTTCTAATTGTCGGATTTCGCTGAGTTTTCGAGAACATTTACCTCATTTCATTTCAATAGCATTTACCAAGTTACGTTGCGACAAATCGAAAATTCTGATTGCTACAACTATTTTTAAATTTCAATTTTAGGTGACCTAATTGTCAGATTTTGTTGGTTAACGGTCTCGAACTTACTTGTTTTAATCAATTACCATATGCCAAGATTGATTCCGATTAAACAAAAATTGCGGCCGCTATAGCGTTATATACATAAGATCTTTATAAATTTTGATCATTGCCATTTTCGGTGCCTAATATAGAGGATACCGGCCGCGTTGAACTAGCGGTTATACTCCTTGCCTCTGGTTCTGAGTGTCGCGGGTTCAAACCCGGTCGCAGTCGATCGAGTTTTAGGACGGAAAAATCCAAGGAACAAGTTCTCCGGGATGCACTTTAAGCCGTAGGATCCGAGTCTGAAGATTTTCAGGTTCGTAAAAGATCCTTAAGCCTGAATAAAGAGACCACTAAGCAAAATTTACCAACATCAACGTCTCAGTAATACTTAGTTGCCTGTTAGATGTCTCATTGGGTCGGTGTGTTGACCGCATGCCATCCATGACATCTATGAGCAAATATGGTATCTAAAATTAACTTGGTCTAGTAACTCGTTATAAAGGAGAGGCTGTGGCTTAAACAACGGGCTACGCCATTATAGAAATATAGAGGATAGGTGAAATAATTTCCAAAAAAAAAAATTCTAAGAACAGCTTCAAGTGGCTTCATTTCTTCTCAATTTTCTAAAATGTCTTTAGAGCAATAGTGTAATAGATTCTTTTACATTTAGTCTTATTTAAAATGTAGGGCTTTTGTTACATCTAACTTTGTCTGTTTGTGATATGAAGGTAATTAATTTCAGAATTTTTATGAATTCGAATTGTAAGTTATACTACATTTGAAGGAATTTAATTAATTTTTACCTATTGGCTGGAACAGCTAACATAGCTCTAGGTTTCTGGAAATCCAATAAACTTTTTAAAAACATTCCTCCATATACTGTAGAGTATCGCAATATCGACGAAGTAAAATTATTCAAAAATCCAATAAACACATAAAATATAAAATAAGGAAAAATAAACACGGCTATTCTATGCCACCGCGCCACCTGCGAATATTCATAGAACAAGTGACTGCTAGTATCATGTAGGATAATATGATAACACACGTTCCTGCTACAACCAATTGCCAACATGTTTACTCATGTATAAGGAATTTCTATCCCAGGCGTTTACCTATATTATTGGGCACGTTAGCATGAGAAAATGGGGAGTTCGTGTTAGATGGGCAAACTAGAATGAAAGAATGGGCAAGTTAATGTTAGTTTGGGCAAGTTAGGGTGAGAAGATGGGAAAGTTGGTTTTAAATGGGCAAAAAGTGTTAGTTTGAACAAGTTGCTTTTGAATGAGCAAGAAATATTAGTTTGGACAAGTTAGAGTGAGACAATAAGCAAGTTAGTGTTACTTTGGGCAAGTTAGGGTGAAACAATAAGCATGTTAGTTTTAGTTTGGGCAAGTTAGGGTGAGAAAATGGAGACGTTAGTGTTACTTTTGGCAAGTTAGGGTGAGAAAATAAGCACGTTAGTGTTACTTTGGGCAAGTTAGGGTGAGAAAATAAGCACGTTAGTGTTACTTTGGGCAAGTTAGGGTGAGAAAATAAGCACGTTAGTTTTACTTTGGGCAAGTTAGGGTGAGAAAATAAGCACGTAGTGTTACTTTGGGCAAGTTAGGGTGAGAAAATAAGCACGTTAGTGTTACTTTGGGCAAGTTAGGGTGAGAAAATAAGTACGTTAGTGTTACTTTGGGCAAGTTATGGTGAGAAAATAAGCACGTTAGTGTTACTTTGGGCAAGTTAGGGTGAGAAAATAAGCACGTTAGTGTTACTTTGGGCAAGTTAGGGTGAGAAAATAAGCACGTTAGTGTTACTTTGGGCAAGTTAGGGTGAGAAAATAAGCACGTTAGTTTTACTTTGGGCAAGTTAGGGTGAGAAAATAAGCACGTTAGTGTTACTTTGGGCAAGTTAGGGTGAGAAAATAAGCACGTTAGTGTTACTTTGGGCAAGTTAGGGTGAGAAATTAAGCACGTTAGTGTTACTTTGGGCAAGTTAGGGTGAGAAAATAAGCACGTTAGTTTTACTTTGGGCAAGTTAGGGTGAGAAAATAAGCACGTTAGTGTTAGTTTGGGCAAGTTAGGGTGAGAAAATAAGCACGTTAGTGTTACTTTGGGCAAGTTAGGGTGAGAAAATAAGCACGTTAGTTTTACTTTGGGCAAGATAGGGTGAGAAAATAAGCACGTTAGTTTTACGTAGGGCAAGTTAGGGTGAGAAAATAAGCACGTTAGTTTTACTTTGGGCAAGTTAGGGTGAGAAAATAAGCACGTTAGTGTTACTTTGGGCAAGTTAGGGTGAGAAAATAAGCACGTTAGTGTTATATTTAATTAATGTTGGGAAGTAAACATTATGAGGTATAATCATTAAAAATCATCGGAGAACATATTGTTTAAATAACTCACCTCATAGGATTCATGCTTCCATGATATCGCGATTTCAAACATAATCATGTTCATCGTCAGCCATAACTCCGACTGTTGAAATTCTTCGGCCGTCAACTATTCTATTGTCGCCATCTTCAGTGCTGCTATCTATGGTTGAATTTATGAAAATTTTTGACAAATACAACATTTTTTTGGCACCAATAAATAAATTTAGTCTGGGTAATCTTCTAAGTACCAATAAAAAAGTCAAAGTTCCAGACAGTAAGAAATCTGGAATTTATCAAATAAATTGTGAAGATTGCAATAAAGTTTATATAGGAAAAACAAAAAGGAATTTGGAAATTCGGACAAAAGAACATTTCAGAAATATTAAAAATTGTGAAATTGAAAAATCTGCAATTGCTGCACATAGTTTATTAGAACATCATAAAATTGGAAGAGAGCTAAACTTTTAAAACAAGTAGAGAAACCTTTTGAATTGACAGTTTGGGAAAAAATATACATTCAGAAAACAAAAATAGATCAATGAATTTTGATATCCCTAACGAAATTACATTGATTTCGAAGTTCATAAATTCAACCATAGATAGCAGCACTGAAGATGGCGACAATATAATAGTTGACGGCCGAAGAATTTCAACAGTCGGAGTTATGGCTGACGATAAACATGATTATGTTTGAAATCGCGATATCATGGAAGCATGATTCCTATGAGGTGAGTTATTTAAACAATATGTTCTCCGATGATTTTTAACGTTAGTGTTACTTTGGGCAAGTTAGGGTGAGAAAATAAGCACGTTAGTTTTACTTTGGGCAAGTTAGGGTGAGAAAATAAGCACGTTAGTGTTACTTTTGGCAAGTTAGGGTGAGAAAATAATCAAGTTAGTGTTACTTTGGGCAAGTTAGGGTGAGAAAATAAGCACCTTAGTTTTAGTTTGGACAAATTAGAGTGAGAAAATGGAGACGTTAGTGTTACTTTTGGCAAGTTAGGGTGAAAACATAAAGCAAGTTAGTGTTACTTTGGGCAAGTTAGGGTGAGAAAATAAGCACGTTAGTTTTAGTTTGGGCAAATTAGAGTGAGAAAATGGAGACGTTAATGTTACTTTTGGCAAGTTAGGGTGAGAAAATAATCAAGTTAGTGTTACTTTGGGCAAGTTAGGGTGAGAAAATAAGCACCTTAGTTTTAGTTTGGGCAAATTAGAGTGAGAAAATGGAGCACGTTAGTGTTACTTTTGGCAAGTTAGGGTGAAAAACATAAAGCAAGTTAGTGTTACTTTGGGCAAGTTAGGGTGAGAAAATAAGCACGTTAGTTTTAGTTTGGGCAAATTAGAGTGAGAAAATGGAGCACGTTAGTGTTACTTTTGGCAAATTAGGGCGAGAAAATAAGCAAGTTAGTGTTACTTTGGGGCAAGTTAGGGTGAGAAAAATGAGCATGTTAGTTTTAGTTTGGGCAAGTTAGGGTGAGAAACATGGAGCACGTTAGTGTTACTTTTGGCAAGTTAGGGTGAGAGAATAAGCAAGTTAGTGTTACTTTGGGCAAGTTAGGGTGAGAAAATAAGCACGTTAGTTTTAGTTTGGGCAAATTAGAGTGAGAAAATGGAGCACGTTAGTGTTACTTTTGGCAAGTTAGGATGAAAACATAAAGCAAGTTAGTGTTACTTTGGGCAAGTTAGGGTGAGAAAATAAGCACGTTAGTTTTAGTTTGGGCAAATTAGAGTGAGAAAATGGAGCACGTTAGTGTTACTTTTGGCAAGTTATGGTGAGAAAATAAGTAAGTTAGTGTTACTTTGGGCACGTTAGGGTGAGAAAATAAGCACGTTAGTTTTAGTTTGGGCAAATTAGAGTGAGAAAATGGAGCACGTTAGTGTTACTTTTGGCAAGTTAGGGTGAAAAACATAAAGCAAGTTTAGTGTTACTTTGGGCAAGTTAGGGTGAGAAAATAAGCACGTTAGTTTTAGTTTGGGCAAAAATTATAGTGAGAAAATGGAGATGTTAGTGTTACTTTTGGCAAGTTAGGGCGAGAACCATAAAGCAAGTTAGTTTTATTTTTGGCACGTTAGGGTGAGAAAATGGACACGTTATTGTTACTTTTAGTTTGGGCAATTTAGGGTGAAAAAAATGGACACTTTAGTGTTACTTTTGGCACGTTATGGTGAGGAAATAAGCAAGTTAGTGTTACTTTGGGCAAGTTAGATTGAGAAAATAAGCACGTTAGTTTTAGTTTGGGAAAATTAGAGTGAGAAAATGGAGACATTAGTGTTACTTGTGGCAAGTTAGGGTGAGAAAATAAAGCAAGTTAGTGTTACTTTGGGCAAGTTAGGGTGAAATAAATAAGCATGTTAGTTTTAGTTTGGGCAAATTAGAGTGAGAAAATGGAGACGTTAGTGTTACTTTTGGCAAGTTAGGGTGAAAACATAAAGCAAGTTAGTGTTACTTTGGCAAGTTAGGGTGAGAAAAATAAGCAAGTTAGTGTTACTTGGGCAAGTTAGGGTGAAATAAATAAGCATGTTAGTTTTAGTTTGGGCAAATAAGAGTGAGAAAATGGAGACGTTAGTGTTACTTTTGGCAAGTTAGGGTGAAAACATAAAGCAAGTTAGTGTTACTTTGGGCAAGTTAGGGTGAGAAAATAAGCACGTTAGTTTTAGTTTGGGCAAATTAGAGTGAGAAAATGGAGACGTTACTGTTACTTTTGGCAAGTTAGGGCGAGAAAATAAGCAAGTTAGTTTTATTTTGGGCACGTTTAGGGTGGAGAATATGGACACGTTATTGTTACTTTTAGTTTGGGCAATTTAGGGTGAAAAAAATGGACACTTTAGTGTTACTTTTGGCAAGTTATGGTGAGGAAATAAGCAAGTTAGTGTTGCTTTGGGCAAGTTAGATTGAGAAAATAAGCACGTTAGTTTTAGTTTGGGCAAATTAGTGTGAGAAAATGGAGACATTAGTGTTACTTGTGGCAAGTTAGGGTGAGAAAAGAAGCAAGTTAGTGTTACTTTTGGGCAAGTTAGGGTGAAATTAAATAAGCATGTTAGTTTTAGTTTGGACAAGTTAGGGTGAGAAAATGGACACGTTATTGTTACTTTTGGCAAGTTAAGGTGAAAAAGTAAGCAAGTTAGTTTTACTTTGGGCAAGTTAGGGTGAGACAATAAGCATGTTAGTATTAGTTTGGGCACGTTAGGGTGCGAAAATGGACACGTTAATGTTACTTTTAGTTTTGGCAAGTTAGGGTGAAAACATGGACACTTTAGTGTTACTTTTGGCACGTTATGGTGTGGAAATAAGCAAGTTAGTGTTACTTTGGGCAAGTTAGGGTGAGAAAATAAGCATATTACTTTTAGTTTGGGCAAGTTAGGGTGAAAACATGGGCACTTTAGTGTTACTTTTGGCACGTTATGGTGAGGAAATAAGCAAGTTAGTGTTACTTTGGGCAAGTTAGGGTGAGAAATAAGCACGTTAGTTTTAGTTTGGGCAAGTTAGGGTAAAAACATGGACATGTTCGTGTTACGTTTTGCAAGTTATGGTGAGGAAATAAGCAAGTTAGTGTTACTTCGGGCAAGTTAAGTTGAGAAAATAAGCGTGTTAGTTTTAGTTTTGGTAAATTAGATTGAGAAAATAGATACGTTAGTGTTACTTTTGGCAAGTTAGGGTGAGAAAATAAGCAAGTTAGTATTATGTTAGACAAGTTAGGGTGAGAAAATCAGCATCTTAATGTTAGCTTGGACAAGTTAAGGTAAGAAAATGGGCACTTTAGTGTTACTTTTGGCACGTTATGGTGTGGAAATAAGCAAGTTAGTGTTACTTTGGGCAAGTTAGGGTGAGAAAATAAGCATGTTAGTTTCAGTTTGGGCAAGTTAGGTTGAAAACATGGGCACTTTAGTGTTACTTTTGGCACGTTATGGTGAGGAAATAAGCAAGTTAGTGTTACTTTGGGCAAGTTAGGTTGAGAAAATAAGCATATTAATTTTAGTTTGGGCAACTTAGGGTGAAAACATGGGCACTTTAATGTTACTTTTGGCACGTTATGGTGTGGAAATAAGCAAGTTAGTGTTACTTTGGGCAAGTTAGGGTGAGAAAATAAGCATGTTAATTTTAGTTTGGGCAAATTAGAGTGAGAAAATGGAGACGTTAGTGTTACTTTTGGCAAGTTAGGGCGAGAAAATAAGCAAGTTAGTTTTATTTTTGGCACGTTAGGGTAAGAAAATGGACTCGTTAATGTTACTTTTGTTTGGGCAATTTAGGGTGAAAAAATGGACACTTTAGTGTTACTTTTGGCACGTTATGGTGAGGAAATAAGCAAGTTAGTGTTACTTTGGGCAAGTTAGGGTGAGAAAATAAGCATATTACTTTTAGTTTGGGCAACTTAGGCTAAAAACATGGACACTTTAGTGTTACTTTTGGCACGTTATGGTGTGGAAATAAGCAAGTTAGTGTTACTTTGGGCAAGTTAGGGTGAGAAAATAAGCATGTTAGTTTTAGTTTGGGCAAGTTAGGTTGAAAACATGGGCACTTTAGTGTTACTTTTGGCACGTTATGGTGAGGAAATAAGCAAGTTAGTGTTACTTTGGGCAAGTTAGGATGAGAAAATAAGCATATTACTTTTAGTTTGGGCAACTTAAGCTGAAAACATGGGCACTTTAGTGTTACTTTTGGCACGTTATGGTGTGGAAATAAGCAAGTTAGTGTTACTTTGGGCAAGTTAGGGTGAGAAAATAAGCATGTTAGTTTTAGTTTGGGCAAATTAGAGTGAGAAAATGGAGACGTTAGTGTTACTTTTGGCAAGTTAGGGCGAGAAAATAAGCAAGTTATTTTTATTTTTGGCACGTTAGGGTGAGAAAATGGACTCGTTAATGTTACTTTTAGTTTGGGCAATTTAGGGTGAAAAAATTGACACTTTAGTGTTACTTTTGGCACGTTATGGTGAGGAAATAAGCAAGTTAGTGTTACTTTGGGCAAGTTAGGGTGAGAAAATAAGCATATTACTTTTAGTTTGGGCAACTTAGGGTGAAAACATGGGCACTTCAGTGTTACTTTTGGCACGTTATGATGTGGAAATAAGCAAGTTAGTGTTACTTTGGGCAAGTTAGATGAGAAAATAAGTACGTTAGTTTTAGTTTGGGCAAGTTAGGGTAAAAAATGGACATGTTCATGTTACGTTTTGCAAGTTATGGTGAGGAAATAAGCAAGTTAGTGTTACTCCGGGCAAGTTAAGTTGAGAAAATAAGCGTGTTAGTTTTAGTTTGGGTAAATTAGGATGAGAAAATGGACACGTTAGTGTTACTTTTGGCAAGTTAGGGTGAGAAAATAAGCAAGTTAGTATTATGTTCGACAAGTTAGGGTGAGAAAATCAAAATCTTAATGTTAGCTTGGACAAGCTAAGGTAAGAAAATGGGGGAGTTAGTTATTCAGATTAGTTTAATGTTCCTTATTTGTTACAGGATTTGTGTTATATGTTAGCTACACTGTCTGAGTAATAACTAACACTCTCACCCTCTTACTATATATAACTTTTATACAAGGTTTATACACAGCTCAGTTGCAAATTATTACTAATAAACAGTGTATTAGCTGTTCAGCGTATAAGAGGTGTACAACTTTACATGGGAATCATTATACATGCCTCCAGCCTTGTTTAAGAATTGTATAACTAGACAAAATGTCGGACTTCAAGATCAACTGATTGTTTTCATATGATATTGATGCACGTTTCCTTAAATTTAACGCAAAATGTAACACTTTAACGACTGTTTTATGGATGCACAGGACATAAATAATATTAATAAAGCTCTGGGTAGGAAAATAAAAGCATCATGAAATGCCTTTTGTTAGAGTCATTCTCGATTAGGCCTAATAATATTTTTAAATTGAACATTGATTCACAAAATAATATGTTCTACAATAGTTAGACAAGATTTAACCTGAATGTAGTTTAAATGCTTCATAATATTATTTTAACAAAACTTCCTTGCATCATTAATACGTAATATACTTACCGGTATAAAAATGAATTTAATTATAACGGTACCATTATTGTAGCAAAACACATGTTAGCTTGATAGTCTTGTGGTTAGGAGCTTCTGACTACAGTCCGTGAAGTCCTAGGTTCGATTCCCGATTAAATTACAGATGTTTTCGCTTCAAGCGTTATTCTGTTGTCGCTAACATTTTCTATTATTTTGAACGTTTTCTAACGCATCTTAAAACAGTGCATATAATTCATAAGTAATGGGAAAAAACTTTTATTAGTTTCCAAGAATTGTTCGAAGTTCTTGACGTTAGATGGCAGCACATTATCTGTGAAACTAATTCTACGATATATTTGACATAGCCTAAAGAAAAATGTAAATAAATTAAACACACTTATTTTTTCCGTACCTCCCCAATTAGGGAATTTCTATTTATTCTTATCAGTACTCATTTATTACGCAATTAATCACTAGTTGATGTTTTCTTTCTGTTATAAACTGCGCGTAATATGTTCTGACGTCATAATGATGACGAATATGTGACGTATTGTATATGAGGATTGTATTGTTATATAGCTCCTGTACAACGTTTATCAGTAAGGAGAGTATACAAGATCAATATAAGGCTTATACATTGTATAACTAAACGCCTGATGAAAGCCTGTATAAGAGATTTTTACTAGTAAGACTGTCAGTGTTTTTAAATACAACTCACATACACGTGTACATAGCATACACATCTGATCACGTGCAAGACTAGCGCTTGTACACTTGTACTCTTGTACTCTTTCTACAGTTGTGTCATCTAGGCATCTCGGATGTACACAAAATTTTAATACATGACGGAATAAGGTCAGAAATACAAGGAAGGGAATCGCCCTAAAAGGGGCGTACGCAGCTATAAGTCCTTGTTAGGATGACTTCGTCAATTGTAACCTTTTAAACAGGAAAAATGAATATTTTTACCTTGGATAATTTAAATTTACAAATAATATTAAGCAACCTATTTTTTTCAGTAATATGATAAATATTCGTGAGATAAAACCATGTTCTGTGCACGCGCTACGTTATAGAGAGGTGCCACACCTTCATCATTACTCTCCATTGTGAATTTTCTAGACTTGAGTGAGTTTGTGAATAATTCATGGCATTATATTTCACAAGTCCCGCGCCGTAGCCGAGTGGTTAAGGCAGGAAGCCTTGGCGCAGAGCTACGGGACTTGCGCTGGTTCGAATCTCCATGGGGGAAGAAATTTTCTCATGGTATTTCGGCCAGTATGGGACCGGTGCCCACCCAGCATCGTGATGCATTTGGGTAGCTACAATAAGTAGCGGCTCCAGGTTGAGAAAACCAGCTATAACGGCTGGGGGACTCGACATGCTGACCACATGTCACCCCTACACTGGCTGATTACCATCTACCTCTGTGATTGACACATGTGGATGTGAGGCCAGCAGCCGGCTGGTAGGCTAAGGGCCTTGTAGGCCTGTCGCGCCAGGAGTTATATGTCACAAGTCCACCGCTATGGTCTCGAGGTAGCGTGCTGCCTTGTGACGCAGCAGGCCCGACTTCGATCCCCGGTCGGGGCAGTTTTTCTGGGTGAGTTTTTATCGGAGGTTTTCCTCACCTGTAAGACAAATGTCAAGAAAACGTTAAGGCCCAAAACCGTCCCCGAAATCATATGGCCATCATCATCATCATCTTTATCATCATCATCATCATCATCCTTCACCGGTGTGGAAACCAACGGGAAGCAATCACACCTACAATACCCTAAAGCTGCAAGCATAGCGTGAAAATGCTATTATTGCAGTGAAAGACCTGCCCTCGGGCAGAATTACTATGGATGGATATACAGAGTGTCTCAAATTGATGTATACACTCTTTGAAAAGTTATTTCTCAGTAAAGAAATGAGACAGAAATACAATTTTTGTTGTGTTTGATCCACAAGGCACTGGAAAAGCACCGCAATACGTTCATTGATCTTCACGTCTTTATAAACAACAATGACGGCGAGATTATCATTGGATGAACGTAAGTGGACACTGAAGTGTTATTGGAAAGTGGAGAATGTTGTTGAATGGTTGGATGGTTGAATTTGGGACACCACCACCAACAAGGGTAACAATAACAAGAATCCTAGACGAGTTTGAAGACGATGGAACGGTGCAAGATGTGTTGAAAGGTCGGTGGGGAAGAAAGAGACGTTCGACTGATAACGAGAATACTGTTGTAGTCATTTTTTGTATATGCATTGCACGTAGTATACATAAAGGTTAGTTGATTTACTTCCCGCGCGTGTTTTGTAATATGTAATATTATCATCATCAACATAGTACATTCACGAATTTAGGCCATTTGTTGACCTGTTTCGGCCTCAAGAGAAACACCATCCAGAAGTCTTTTGAGTGGACGTCCTGGTCTCCTTCTTCCTGCAGGTTGATATCTTAACATTAGTTTGGGTATTCTGTGATCTTCCATTCGATGAACATGTTGCATCCATCTTGACTTATAATCAGAAATTTTGTTTTCTAAAGATTCCATGTGTAATTCTTCTAAGATTTCTTCATTTTTTTTGTGATCTAGTAGTGTGTATCCTGCAGTCCTCTGAAGATATCTCATTTCAGCAGATCTAAGTCTCTGTATATCCTTCTGTTTCAACGTCCATACTTCGCTACATACAAAAGAGTTGGAAGAGCCAGTGTTTTATACACTTTCAGTCTTGAATGCTTTTGGACTAACTGTGGCTTGAAGATAGAATTTATTAACCCTAAAATTCTTAAAAATTTAGATATTTTTGCATTTACATCCTTTCTTCTTCATATGAGATATTGCATCCTAGATATGTAAAATTATTCACCTGCTCCAAAATTTTATTGTCCAGTACAATTTTACTTCTGACAGGATGTACACCTTGAAATGCCATAATTTTTGTTTTTTCTGTAGATATCTTTAATCCATATTCTTCTGTAATTTTGTTAAGTTCATACAGACCTTTCTGTAGATTATCTTTGGAATTTGCTATTATTATTTGGTCATCTGCAAACAATAGGGTGTTTAATGTTCTATTTTTTGATATTCTTATTCCAAATTTATATGTTTTGTTCCAGCAACATATTACTTCATTGGTATAAATTGCAAAGAGTGTTGGGGATAGGGGGCAACCTTGTCTCACACCACGATTTATAATTCCTTCTTCAGAAAATCTGTTATTTAATTTAATCTTTATGGTGTTGTCTTTGTATTACAGTGTAGTTATTTTATTACAGTATAGTAATTTACGTTGGCAACCCCGAAATGTAGGAAGTTGAACTTTCAATCATTGTCGCCATTGCTGTAAGTACGACAAAACGCACCATCGCGCAAAACGTATTATTTTTATTGATACTAGTTGTCGCCCAGCAGTCGAAATTCGACCACAATCCATTAAATTTTTAAGTATGTCACAAATACGTCATTATACATTAATTTTCGATTTATTTTAAAAATACTATCGATAGGAAATATGTGGTATAGCTTGGCTAAGTCATATTAAAAAAACATTTTTTATACTATTTCAATTTGCATTTGGCCTATTATTATGTGTTCGGGAATATATTACATTCCTTCCTCTTTGTTTCTAACTCCAACCTTTCATTGTTCTATGTCGAAGCATAATGGAAGTGATGCGAATATATAAATAAAAAAATCTAATAAAGTTACTGAAACAAAGATTAGACAGGGTTTAATTTAAATTTAAATAATAAAATGTACTCACTTTTTTAAACCACTAATAATAAATACGCGAGGGTAAGTCAATTCACATGGCTGCTGCACAATTGTCTTCTTTGCAACAATGCACTTTCAGTATGAACGTAAACAAATGAATGAGTAGACAAATGATTGAATAATATACACATAAATTCCTAAGAGACAATTAATTTTATTTTGTTGAATTTAATTTATTTGTAACACATATTATACATACATTTTATTTTTCTGCACTCTTTCCCTATATGAACTTTAATTATGCTAAATATCATACTCTTATGTGCACGCAATGTGCTTAAAAATGGATGTAAAGTTTTTCCTTCATGTATTTATATATATAAAATACATTTGACAAATTATTTCCTAGGAATTATACAGTTTTTTCCCTGCCTGTATCATAAAAGAGTTGTTCTGAATATGGGGCTGCATGTGGGAGTAGATATCCTGTCTCATT
This sequence comes from Diploptera punctata, assembly GCA_030220185.1. Taxonomy (NCBI): domain Eukaryota; kingdom Metazoa; phylum Arthropoda; class Insecta; order Blattodea; family Blaberidae; genus Diploptera; species Diploptera punctata. Next base: position 487,384 of record JASPKZ010003869.1, on the reverse strand, counting down.
ATGACAGACTTTCTCATTGAAACTTTGATGTATCGACATGCAAACAGCCTCTAGCGCTTCACAACTTGATGGCGCTTTGAACTCAACTCCGACACTTCAACTCCAAAGACTCTTTTCTAGAATATTCTAGCACACAACACCCTTGTGTCCGATTCTAAAGGAAAGAGTATTATATTTATTTCATATACAACATCTGTCGCCTTCCAACTCAAAACGTCACGAATAATTCCTACCAACCCACCAGTTCTACCAACCTACACACGACATGTTTTCTTAGAGATTTTCGAAGGAATTCTTACCTTTGAAGGGTGTTCTCATGAAAAGACTTTTTTTTGCATATTTTTATCGATCTAATATAAGACAAAGGAACTATGACAAAGGTATATGTAGTATATATATATATATATATATATATATATAGATGTTAAATATATTTTTGACATTTGGCAATGAAGGCAAATATGATATGAAAAGAAAAATGAATGCTTGAGTCGGGATTTGAACCCGAGTCTCTAAACTCTGTACGTTTAGCGCTCTAACCAAATGAGCTACCCAAGAATTCCATCACAAACATACATTTTTCTTATACATGTAGTATTCTCAATTCACACAAGAGGTAGCGGAAATTTGTTCCAACTGACATCTAGTGGCTAACATAACAGTTAAGCAACCTCTTATGTGAATTGAGAATACTACATGTATAAGAAAAATGTATGTTTGTGTTGAAATTCTTGGGTAGCTCAGTTGGTTAGAGCGCTAAACGTACAGAGTTTAGAGACTCGGGTTCAAATCCCGACTCAAGCATTCATTTTTCTTTTCATATCATATATATATATATATATATATATTACTTACTATCCTTGCACCTTTAGGGAATTGTAGGTGTGATAGCTTCCCGTTGCTTTTCACACCGGTGAAGGATGAGTTACTTACTCACTGGCACTATCGAACCCGTAGGTTCATGGCCGCGCGGACATCAGATCTCCATACGGCCCTGTCCTGAGCTAATGTTTTCCAATCATTTCCTGTATAATCTACTTTCCTCAAATCATAGTTAATGTTATTCTCCCACCTCATTCTTGGTCTACCACTGGGCGTTTTCCCTCTGGCTTTCCTACAAGAAGCTTCCATGCAAGTCTTTCATTCCCCATACGTGCAAAATGTCCTGCCCATCGCAGTCTACGAGACTTAACTGTTCTTATTATATTTGGCTTCGTATAAAGACCATGTAGTTCATTGTTATGTAGTCTTCTCCATTCACCTGTCTGTTCATCTGTCTTTGGTCCAAAAATGTTCCTAAGTACTTTATTCTCAAATACGTGTAATCTCCTTTCCTCCTTTAAAGTAAGAGTCCATGTTTCGCACCCATATAATATAACTGGTAGAATAATAGTTTTATATATATTCAGTTTAACGTTTTTTGAAAGGAGTTGGGGCATCAAGAGTGTTTGCAATGCATAATAGCACGCATTTCCAGAATTGAGCCTATGTTTAATTTCTTTGAGTGCCAGTGAGTTAGTATATTAGAAAACTTATTATAATTTTTGTATTGGCGATAAATTATTACTAATTCTTGTTTGTAAAGATAGGCCTACTCTATTATTTTGAACACAAGTTTAGTCAGTATTAGTTTCGTAAAAAACTATGTGTGAGGGAAACTTAATAAGAATGTCATATCATTTCTCAAGCCTCGAGCCTCTAGTTTAGGCTCGAAAACCATAAATTCATCAAGGATGGGCTCATAAGACAGACATCTAACGGATAGAAGTTGTATAGTTGACTCATTCATTTAGTTTACAGGCGGCATCAAAGACAACTATTTCCCTCTGGTTTAACCCATTTGCTTCAGGTTTAAATGCTCAATAAATTTCCCCAGAAACCGGATTTAAGTTACCGCATATTTTATTGTCTATTTTCGGACATTCAAGACAAACAAAAGATAACGGCACTTGAGATCACGGTAATGGTGAAGGCAAAAACCCATTCCTCTACTATTCATTAATGTTAACAAAAGATTTCCCTGCTAAGGGATGTATAAAATATTGCAAAATATATAACAGCAGGGGGGCACGCCGTAGCGTAGTGGTTAAGGCACTGAGCTACAAGCCGGAGGGTCGAGGGTTCAAGTCCCGTTGGGGTCAGGATTTTTAAACTGACCCAAACCCTCTGGCGGCACTATGGCCCCGGGGTCGACTCAGCCTCTAACGGAAATGAGTACCAGACGCTTGTTCTGGGGGTAAAGGCGGCCGTCACGCAGGGCTGACAACCCGGCTGACATAAAGTGCCGATAGTCTAGAAAAAGTGGGAGCCTTAACCTCCTACTACCCCAAGGGCCTCCGGGTCTGTTGTGGGATCACTTTACTTTATATAACAGCAGAGTTAAGCGAGTGTACCTCGTCTTCTGAGTTGAAGGTCATTTAACTGCCGGCGAGTCTATCTCGTCTTTCGAGGCGAATGGGTTAAAAGATAAAATTGTTACTGCCATGTAGAGCTGAGGAGATGTTGTTAGAAGCTTCTAAAACGCCGCTACAATCACCAAAGACGGAAAACAGTTCTCTACCAATAATGTCTTCGCATTTTTAAATGACATTTCCATGTCTACTCCACGTGGATATAATTATCTTAACAGCGTTGCAACTTTTGTCTTTTGCAGTATTATTAAAATATAGTATGTAAGTGTCAGTGATTAAAAGGTGGCAACGCCGCTTGAAATGCTAAATACTTATTCTTCTTCTTCCTTTCACGTGATAGACCTATATTCCATGAGGGCTAACTTGTCTAGAATATTTTAGAAAGAGAAAGAGAGTACTCACCATCTCTTTCTCTCACGGTGACAGCGGTAGGGCAGACACTCCCTGCAGTGAACATAGATCAGTGGTGGCATTCCCTTCTTCTAAAGATTAATTTTACACTAATATGATATCTCACAAACTACAAACGAACTCTGAAACAGTCGCCACTGACAAAAATTACGTGAACAAAAGTGACTGGGCGGAAGTGGGGGTGGAGTTTTTCTAGCATTCCTAAGTAATTTTACAAGGGTAGCCCATTATAGTACACATGTCACTCAGATGTCTAGCGAAGGGTGGAGGAACAATTCTCTAGACAAGGATAGCAGCATTCCTGCCAACTTACAACTTTTACACTATAGTGGTCTGTTACGGTCTCAATCCAATGTTTGAAGGGTCTGCCCAAAGATCTCTTGCCTGGTGGCTGGTACTTTAAGATTTGACGTGGCATTCTTCTTACGTGGGATTTCCAGTTGTTTCTGTATTTTTGCACATAATCCATGACTGATTCTATTTGTAATTCCTTGAGAATCTCTGAATTCCTTTTATGGTCTGTTCTTGGGTAACCTGCAGTACGTCTCATAAATTTCATTTCTGCCTAAATACTTATGTCTGCAAAATATACCTATCTAACCACAAAGCAAAGCGCCTGTAAACTAAATAATTCAGACGATTTTACAAATCACTTTACGCATGCTGTACACAAATCCAAGCACGAACTTCGTAGCTCGTGATATAGGCTCGTGGTGACCTCTATTCGCTTTGAGGCGATGAGGTAGCCTCTTGATACTATCTGATACCTGTAAGAAAATTAACTTAACTAATTTTAGTTGGGGGGGCACGCCGTAGCGTAGTGGTTAAGGCACTGAGCTACAAACCGGAGGGTCGAGGGTTCAAGTCCCGTTGGGGTCAGGATTTTTAAACTGACCCAAACCCTCTGGCGGCACTATGGCCCTGGGGTCGACACAGCCTCTAACTGAAATGAGTACCAGACGCTTGTTCTGGGGTAAAGGCGGCCGTCACGCAGGGCTGACAACCCGGCTGACATAAAGTGCCGATTGTTTAGAAAATGTGGGAGCCTTAACCTCCTACTACCCCAAGGGCCTCCTAAGGCCTGTTGTGGGATCACTTTACTTCTCCATGGGGGAAGAAATTTTCTCATGGTATTTCGGCCAGTATGGGACCGGTGCCAGCCAGCATCGTGATGCATTTGGGTAGCTACAATAAGTAGCGGCTCCAGGTTGAGAAAACCAGCTATAACGGCTGGGGGACTCGACATGCTAACCACATGTCACCCCTACACTGGCTGATTATCATCTACCTCTGTGATTGACACATGTGGATGTGAGGCCAGCAGCCGGCTGGTAGGCTAAGGGCCTTGTAGGCCTGTCGCGCCAGGAGTAATAATAATAATTTTAGTTGGGTAAAGTAACTCCAATGAGGGAAAATGTTTGTCCCACGTGATCACGTACGTGTTTGGACTTAGTCTCTTCCCTTTGTTATCTACGAAAGATGAGGGTATATGCCACTCTTGCTGTAAAGGAAGGTGTCTCTTGATAAATAAAAAAGATCAGTAGAGAGTATCTGGGAACACTTGTAAGTGACAGCGAGTGGGCTACAACAACACCGTGTTCTGTTGATATCATCTGCTGTTGTCTTAGTGATCGATTCTAAACTCTAAGTCACAGATAAAGGCATTTCAGCGGAGTGAAATTTCTAAAACTGCGCGTACTCTCAATCCATAATAATAATAATAATAATAATAATAATAATAATAATAATAATAACAAATAGGCTTACAAAACAGTTAATGGAATTATACGAAAACAGAAGTAAAGCTCCAGTGGATACTATGAAGTGGATTGATGAAGTCAAAAAGGACTTAAAATTGCCAGGAATTACTAAAGAAGATATCCCAAACAGAGATATATTTAGAATTAAGGTGAATAAGTGGCAAGTTGACCAAGAGGACAAACCGAAAAAAAAAAACTGGAACAACTTGGACAGATGATAGAAAACAAGCTCATAGCAAAAGAATGAAAGAAATTTGGGCTCAAAGGAAACGCCTCTAAGTACTTTGCGTAGTCCTACATGGGCTCATCTGCAATTTAAAAAATAATAATCATCATCATATTACATTCACGAATTTGGCCCATTTGTTGACCTGTTTCGGCCTCAAGAGAAACACCATCCAGAAGTCTTTTGAGTGGACGTCCTGGTCTTCTTCTTCTTCCTGCAGGTTGATATCTTAACATTTTTGTTTGGGTATCCTGTGATCTTCCATTCGATGAATATTTTGCATCCATCTTGACTTATAATCAGAAATTTTGTTTTCTAAAGGTTCCATGTGTAATTCTTCTAAGATGTCTTCATTTTTTTTTGTGATCTAGTAGTGTGTATGCTGCAGTCCTCCGAAGGTATCTCATTTCAGCAGATCTAAGTCTCTGTATATCCTTCTGTTTCAACGTCCATACTTCGCTACCATACAAAAGAGTTGGAAGAGCCAGCGTTTTTATACACTTTTAGTCTTGAATGTTTTTGGACTAACTGTGGCTTGAAGATAGAATTTGTTAACCCTAAAATTCTTAAAAAATTATGTATTTTTGCATTTACATAATAATATTAATAATAATAATAATAATAATAATAATAATTATCTTGCTTGAATACATTTTATTATTAGTTTTAGCCTTAAATAAAATCTTCATTCAGTATTAAATAAAAGTGATCCCACTACAGGCCTCAGGAGACCCTTGGGGTATTAGGAGGTGAAGGCTCCCACTTTTTCTGGACAATCGGCACTTATGTCAGCCGGGTTGTCAGCCCTGCGTGACGGCCGCCTTTACAGCAGAACAAGCGTCTGGTACTCATTTTAGTTAGTGGCTGAGTTGACCCCAGGGCCATAGTGCCGCCAGGGCGTTTGGGAAAGTTTAAAAATCCTGACCCCACCGGGGCTCGAACCCTCGACCTTCCGGCTTGTAGCGCAGTGCCTTAACCACTCGCTACGGCGTGCCTCCATTTTGTATTTCATATTAGAGTTAATTGTGATTGTTATATTCTGATGTAACATATGTTTGTCCTGGTGAGTGGAAGAGAAGGCCACATGGCCTTAACTCCACCAGGCTAAATGAATAAATAAATAAAAATAAATCTTGGACTACATTTAGACGCAAGTTTAACCTGACAAACACAAGTGAAACACGTATGTAAAAATACTTTCTCCATCTTACATTATCTTAGACGTTTAAAGAATTTTCTCCCAGTTTCGTTAAAACAAATCCTTGTGCAGAATCTTGTGTTGCCACACTTCGATTATTGTGACATTATATATAATGATCGAAACTATGACTTGTCGCAGAGACTGCAGCGTGTTCATAATGCTTGCGTTCGATTCATCTCCAATATCCGCCGTTATGACCATATTTCCGAACACTTCAATAACCTCTCTTGCCTCCGTCTTATGACAGACGTAAATTTGCACTCTCTTTCACTACTTTCAAAGCTTCTGAAATCCTCCTACACTCCTATTTACCAGGCGTCCAGATTTGAGAAGTTATTCTCTTACCACAATATTGACACTAGATCACAAGATAACAGTCTGCTAACAATCCCTCTTCATAGCACTTCCTCTTATTCTTCTTCCTTCACAGTAGCCTCTGCCCGCTCCTGGAATTTCCTTACTCAAGATACCAGGGGTGCCGCACACTTGGCACGTTTAAGTCACGCTTATACAGTTACCTGTTGTCTAATAAATATTTTGCCTATTTATTCAAATTTATACTATGTCAATAATTTTTTCTCGTTTTTTTATATATCTTGTACGTATTATGCATTGGATTCGTTAAATCTAGAGTAAATCAAAATACATTATAATATTAATTGTATTGTATTTATAACATGTAATTGTTTATGTTTATTGTAATTTAGATGCAAGACTATTTTTTTTGTATTTTTTTAAACCTGGTCGAGTGGCAGACAAGGCCTTAAGGCCTTAACTCTACCAGGTAAAATAAATCTATTATTATTATTATTATTATTATTATTATTATTTTTATTATTATTATTATTATTATTATTATTATTATTATCGGCCGCGGTGGACTAGTGGTTATGCTCCTTGCCTCTGGTTCCGAGGATCGCGGGTTCAAACCCGGCCGGGGTCGATGGATTTTTAGGACGGAAAAATCCAAGGAGCAAGTCCTCCGGGAGGGACTTTAAGCCGTGGGTCCCGAGTCTGAAGATTTTCAGGCTCGTAAAAAATCCTTAAGCCTGAATGAAAAGGCCTCTAAGCAAAATTTACAGAATTTTCCCGTCCTAGTACTACCTTGGTTTCCTAGAGTCAGTATGAGGCGGTGCGCTGACCACGGACCACTCAAAATGACATCTATACGAAAACAAGTGTAACTAAATTAGTATGGTTCAAATTCCTCCCTGTAGGGGGAGAGCGCCTAAATCTCTGTAAAGGGAAAACATGCGCTTACAATTATTATTATTATTATTATTATTATTATTATTATTATTATTGTTATTGTTATTATTATTATTATTATTATTATTATTTTTTTTTTATTCCGACTTTTACAATGAATATACAACTTTTTTCCAGTACCCATGTTCACAGTTGACTACACATTTGTTTCAACACATTTTTTCCATTCTTGTCTGTTCATCCATATATCTTCTTCTATTTCCCATTTCCTCTTAGTTTCATTGATTCCCTGAATCCACGTAATATTTGGTCTACCCTTCTTTTTCCTTCCCTGTGGTTCCCAATCCATGATTATCTGAGGTAGTCTTCCTTCTTCCATCTTTTTAATGTGTCCGTACCAATTTAATTGTTTCTTCTTTATAAAATCTAATATTGAATATTGTACCTGCATTTTTTCTGTTATATATGAATTTCTGATTTTATCCTTCCTGGATATTCTTGCAGCACGTCTCCAGTAGTCCATTTCAGTGGCGAGTATTTTTTTTTTCATTTGTGCATTTAAAGCCCACTCATCAGCTCCATATGTAATAATGCTTCTGATTATTGTATTAAAAATAGTTTTTTTTTTGTTTCTTTGAAGATATGTTTGTCCCATACTATTCCATTTAGGGCAGATATAGCATACTTTCCTATATTGATCCTGTTTCTTATCTCTGTTTCTTGTTTATTGTTATTATTATTATTATTATTATTATTATTATTATTATTATTATTATTATTATTAAAGTTGTGGGTTGGTTCCTTTTTGCAGAATGTGGTCCAATTACAGTATTTTTTCCTACACAATGTTTGGATGATGCTTTCGGAAACTGACTTTTGTAACAGGCTGTGTGCCATTATAGGTTCTTTAATTACAGTATCACTTCCTGCGCAGCGTGACTCGGACGAGATGAAAATTCAGTTCATAAAACTGTTCATTATGGCGTTCACTTCCTTTATACAGTGTTCAGTCGAGTGTAACATGTTAAAGTAATTGGTAATTATAAGAAATATCTCACTGCTTTTATTGCAGCTTCATTATCGCCTAAATTCAGGAGCAATTAAAACAAATGATGTAGAAATGCTTCATTATTACAAAAATTTAGAGTAATGTAATTGACTTTTTTTTCTACGAGTATGTGGTATTATTGAATGAGTGTAAATGGCACACACGGTAGGGTGCGTGTAGGCAAATAGTTTTAGGATAATTTTGAAATTCAAAATGGGTTAAAGCAATGGGATGCACTATCTCCTCTACTATTACATTTTGTATGTACTAGAGCATGCAATCAAGTATTTAGAGGATAAAGGAAGCCTACAAATCTATGGTATTAATTAGCTGTCAGTTTATGTGGACTATTTAACTCATGCCCAAAATGGGAGTCAATGACCAATCACGTTTCAATGATTTCTGTTTTACAACCAATCAGAGTCGTGTTTCACGAAATATTTATCAGTGTTGAATTTACCATATTAAAGAAAGCTCCTTCTTTTTAATATTCTGAACAGGTCTGACCATTATTTTGCAGTGGCTGAACCTGGAAGAAATACGGCTACCAGATTCTATATATATTGCATAGATGTCAACACACAGTGCTTGCAGGAGTTAATATAAAAACATTTGTAGGAATTGATTATACCACCAAAAAAATAAACCACTGATTGCACTTTCTTAAATGTATTTTTTCCCAGGTAATAATCCAGAAAAATATAATTGTCATATTTACATCATACGGCATCAGAAATGAATTAATATACAGTTTGATGTGTTTCATTTTTCTCCACTAGAGAGCATTCTTACAATATTGCGTTCCTTTGGCAATAAATAGTATGATCTGGTTGCAGTGATAAACAAAAGAAGCAGATGAAGCGTACCAATCGTTTCTAATTTGTTTTCAAACACCGCCGTTTACATTAAATATATAAATATTTTAAAATAACTATAGTTAAATAATGATTTGTGAGTAAACAGCTTAATTTTATTCGTTAAATAGTCCTAACAAATGCCACTCTTGATTTCCAAATTCTTTAGATAAATTCACTCCTCACTTCGTGAGTCGTGAGTTTATCGATAATTTGGAAATCACTCGTGGAATTACTTATGATAACGTAGTATTATTAGCGATGCCGAAGTAGTACGAAGGGCCAACATGCACACACACACACTCTCTCTATTCAGTAACACTACGAAATTCGGGCTGGAAGTAAACATCAATGAAACAAAATATATGTTCACAGATATAAATGCATTAGATAATGGAAATGGACAGTTAGTGACAAATTGTGGCTATTTTGAAGAAGTGGCTGAATTCAAATACCTAGGAACCGTATTTACGAACAGGAATGAGATGCAGAAAGGAATTAAACACAGGCTCAATTCTGGAAATATATTCTACTATGCATTACAGGGACTCTTGTCGTCCAAACTTTTTTCAAAGAAAGGTAAACTAAAAATATATAAAACTGTTATTCTCCCAACTATATAGAGGCAAAACATCCACTCTTAATTTAAGGGAAGAGAAAGATTACGATTATTTGAGAATAAAGTTCATTCTTTGACCGAAGAGATATGAACAGACAGGTGAATGGAGGAGACTGCACAACAGTGAGCTACATCATCTTCATAGGAAACCAGATATAATAAGAACAGATAGGACACATAGACTGCAATGAGTAGGACATGTGGCACGAATAGGTAATGAAAGGGTACATGGAAGCTTCTTGTAGGAAAACCCGAGCGAAAACGTCCAGTAGGTAAAGAATATCATTCATCATCATCATCATCCGGTATCATGGCAGCTGCCGCCGTCTTCCGGAAACCAAACGCCATTCCTCTCTGTCCATCCATTGATCTTCCTCCATTCCTCTGATATTCATAGCTGCTTGTACCCCTTCTATCGCGATTCTTCTTAATTGTAGTTATCTTTTTAATTTTTGATGTAGAAATCGCCCTACTCCTTCCTATAACAATTATTTAATAAGACCAAAAGATATATAATCACAACCAAAAATATAACTTAATCCTCCTCAACAATAAATTTTGATAAAATTGAATTTAATTATTTAGTAAGAAAGCTTAAATAATTTTATGGGCAAGTTTTCTTCGGTCTTCCTCGCTTCCTCCTTTCCATTGGGATCCATTCCATAACAATTTTTGGCAATCTTTGCTCTGGCATTCGTTTGACAGGACCATACCACTGCAATCTTTTCTTTTCTATGATGTATATGATGTCCGGCTCCTCTTTTACACCCATAATTTCCCTTATTTCTTTATTTCGTATTCTATCCATTCTAGATTTTCCAGCTGAACTTCTTAAAACATCCCTTTCTGTACTTAAAATTATTTTCGTTTCCCTGGTAGGAATTTGCCAGACTTCAGCACCATATGTTAAAGTGCTCTGAATTATGATTTGATATATTTGTTAACCGTAATTTAAGGGAAGGTGATCATATAGGAGATGATTGAATCGAACACTCAAACCCAACGGAGGTGTACCTAAGAACATGGGCTGTTAATTTTATTATTATTATTATTATTATTATTATTATTATTATAAATTTTAATTTTTTGTTCTTTCCTTGTCATCTGTATATATTATCTATTATTAATCAAGTTGTAGATAATTGTCAATAACTAACTAACTAACTAACTAACTAACTCACTGGCACTATCGAACCCGAAAGTTCATGGCCGCGCAGACATAAGCTCTCCATACATCCCTATCCTGAGCTAATGCTTTCCAATCATTCCCTGTATAATCTACTTCCCTCAAATCATTGTTAATGTTGTTCTGCCACCTCATTCTTGGTCTACCAATTGGGCGTTTTCCCTCTGGCTTTCCTACAAGAAGCTTCCATGCACGTCTTTCATTCCCCATACGCGAAACATGTCCTGCCCATCGCAGTCTACGAGACTTAACTGTTCTTATTATATCTGGCTTCCTATAAAGACCATGTAGTTCATTGTTATGTAGTCTTCTCCATTCACCTGTCTGTTCGTCTCTGTTTGGTCCAAAAATTTTCCTAAGAACTTTATTCTCAAATACTCGTAAAATCCTTTCCTCCCTTAAAGTAAGAGTCCAGGTTTCGCATCCATATAATATAACTGGTAGAATAATAGTTTTATATATTTTCAGCTTAACGTTTTTTGAAAGGAGTTGGGCCATCAAAAGTCTCTGCAATTCATAATAGTATGCATTTCCAGAATTGAGCCTATGTTTAATTTCTTTTTGCATCTCATTCCTATTTGTGATTATTGTTCCTAGGTATTTGAATTCAGCCACTTCCTCAAAATTTCCCACATTTGTCATTAGCTGTCCATTTCCATTATATACTGAATTTCTACGTGTGACCATATATTTAGTTTTACTGATATTTATTTCCAGTCCTAATTTCTTAGTGTTACTCAATAGTGTATGCGTGTTGGCCTTTAGTATCTCCTCGCTATCGGCCAGTAGTACTACATCATCAGCATAAACTAACAGCTTATTAATACCATTGACTTGTAAGCCTTCCTCATTCTCTAAAGATTTAATGGCATGCTCTAGTACAAAATTAAATAGTAGAGGAGATAGTGCATCTCCTTGCTTCAACCCATTCTGGATTTCAAAAGTGTCTGAAAACTGTTTGCCTATACGCACCCTACTCTTTGAGCCATTTAGACACATTCGTATAAGTCTAACTAACTTTTTAGGAATTCCGAACTCCAGCAGGATACTATATAACTTCTCCCTCTTAATTGAATCATATGCTTTTTTGAAGCCTACATATAGTTGATGTACAGTACCATTATATTCCCATTTCTTCTCTAAAATCTGTCTTAAACTGAAAATCTGATCTGTTGTAGACTTGTTTCTTCTAAATGCACATTGATGATCTCCTATAATGTCATCCACATAGGGAGTAAGTCTTCTTACTAATATATTTGTTAGAATTTTGTACGAAGTTGAAAGTAATGAGATGCCCCTGTAGTTGTTGCAACCAATTTTATCTCCTTTCTTATAAATTGGTAAGATAATTGATTCTTTCCATTCATCTGGAAGAGCTTCTTTTTCCCAAATCATACTAAGCAACCAGCGTATCTTGCCCATCAATTTTTCTCCCCCTGATTTTATCAGTTCTGCTGGGATCTCATCTGAACCTGATGCTTTATACATCTTCAATTTTTCAATCGCCATTTCAACCTCTAATGCACTTGGCTCTGCGACTAGCATTTCTGCTGTCTGTAACTTATCCTCCTCAATGTCCTGTTCTGTATGTACATTTAATAGCTGATTAAAGTAACCTTTCCGTCTATTTAATATACTCCTGGAATCTGCAATCATATCCCCATTTTCATTCCGAATTATGTTTGTTAATATATGTATAATTGAACCTGATGAAGTGGAAAAGAAGAGCTTACGGTCTTAAACCTTACATTCGTAATGTATCCTTTTGGATACATCAGTTGGTTTAAATAATTTAACATTTTAAATAAATCAGAAGAAAACGAACAAAAAGAAACCACTTAAATGTGTGTCTAATTAAACAATATACCTAATAATAACTGTTACACAAGATTATCTTTTCACTGCGGTCCGCCACATTCAAATAACTAACGGGAGAAATTTGTGTTTTGCCAATTTAAGGCTTAACTACATCAGGTAAAAATAAACCGTTATTATTATCATTATTATCATTATTATCATTATTGTTATTATTATTATTATTATTCTATCGACATATTGTCACCATTCAATTTTGAAATTTTGTATTTTTTCCAACACCGGAGTTATTTTTAGTTCGTTTGTTATTTCTTTATTAGTTTTATAATCCGAACATTTGTATCCTCCTGTTTTTCACATATATCTCGTCTATGTTGCTCTTATTTCTTGATGGACTTGGTCATTTTCGATGTCTAGTAGATAAATCGGTGACAATCTGCAAACATTTTTGATGAATAATTTCATAGAGAAAAACCTCAATAGTGTCAATCCTTCAGAACTTGCTAAAATAGGAGCCTCAACACGGGCCTTAGGAAGTCATAAGTGAACAGAAAATATAGGCATCTTTACCAAAAAGATAGAATTATTCTTAAATAGAAGAAATTTTCACTTCGTGAATCGTGAATTTATCGAGAATTTGGAAATGAAGAGTGGCATTTGTTAGGACTATTTAACGAATAAAATTAAGTTGTTTACTCACAAATCATTATTTAAATATAGTTATTTAAATTTTTTTATATATTTAATGTAAACGGCGATGTTTGAAAACAAATGTGAAACGATTGGTACGCTTCATTTGCTTCTTTTGTTCTCACTGCAACCAGATCATATGTGTTACCAAAGGATCGCAATGTTGTAAGAATGCACCCTAGAGGAGAAATTTATAACCAACCTAATAGGTATTAATTGATTTCTGATGTCCTATGATGTAAATATGTCAATTATATTTTTCTGTAACGTCATTTCCTGGAAAATAATTAGTTTAAGAAAGTGCAAACAGTGATTTTTTTGTGGTATAATCAAATCTTACAAATGTTTTTATATTATCTCCCGCATCCGCTTACTGTTGACATTCATGCACTATATATACAATCTGGTAGCCGTATTTCTTAGAGAGTCAGTCATTGCAAAATAATGCTATGACCTATTCAGAATGTTAAAAAGGAGGTGTTTTCTTTATTATGATAAATTTTAGTTGGTAAATTTTAGGCGAAACACGACTGTGATTTGTTGTAAATAAAAAATCATTGTAACGTGATTGGTCATTGACTCCCATTTGGGGCATGAGTTAAATGAGTTAAATAGTAAAAAAAAAACTAAATTATTATTGTCACTCACACACTCACTCACTGGCACTATCGAACACGTAGGTTCATGGTCGTGCGGACATAACCTCTCCATACATCCCTATCCTGAGCTAATGCTTTCCAATCATTCCCTGTATAATCTACTTCCTCAAATCACAGTTAATATTATTCTCCCACCTCATTCTTGGTCTACCAACTGGGCGTTTTCCCTCTGGCTTTCCTACAAGAAACTTCCATGCAAGTCCTTCATTCCCCATACGTGCAACATGTCCTGCCCATCGCAGTCTACGAGACTTAACTGTTTTTATTATATCTGGCTTCCTATAACGACCATGTAGTTCATTGTTGTTATGTAGTCTTCTCCATGCACTTGTCTGTTCATCTCTCTTAGGTCCAAAAATTTTCCTAAGTATTTTATTCTCAAATACCTGTAATCTCCTTTCCTCCCTTAAAGTAAGAGTCCATGTTTCGCACCCATACAATATAATTGGTAGAATAATAGTTTTATATATTTTCTGTTTAACGTTTTTTTGAAAGGAGTTGGGACATCAAGAGTCTGTGCTGTTGAATTCAGCCGCTTCCTCAAAATTTCCCTCATTTGTCATTAGCTGTCCATTTCCATTTATATAATGTATTTCTACGTGTGACCATATATTTAGTTTAATTATTATTGTCACAGAGATATATAATCCCACCTAATAATGGTAAAAATGCTAGTAGCAGTAAAGTTTTACTCTGGTCAGTAGATCGTGTTTTTAAGTCGTTGACGATGAAATAAAGCAACAAATTGCTATGTAGTTTGATTGTAGAGGACGTAAGCCACTGTGTTAGAATTGCAGGTGCCGACCGGGCACAGTTGTACATTAGAGGGCAGCGTACGTGTGTGGCGAATCACAATCTTATCGACCAGAGACCAGGGCATGTAGGTGGTAAGCTGCACTTCACCCTCAGGAAAACTTTACTTGTTCTTTTCGCACATATATGTAAGCTTAAGTATTCCACTTTCAAATTATTTGTGGCAATGAAACAAAGCAATGCTACTAACGATCTTTTTTTTTAGAAAAACGTTCTCTAATGCAGCTCTCTAGTTCTGGAGTGTGTCTTCTCGTATTCTATCACCACCCACAGCATTTTTTGTGTTTCTAGTTCGGTACTAAGTGGACAGATGTCGTCAGAATTGAACTGACCTAATATCTCATGAATTTGAATGCATAATAATCTAATATATAAAATTTAAGTTTGTTTGTATGTTTGTTCGTACTTTATGCGCGACCATACCGTTGATCCGATTGTGATGGTTTTTTTACACGCTTTATATTAGCTTGACCTGTATCTATGTAACTGAATCTTTTAACGCGAATTTCGCCCACTTAAAATAATTGGATCGACTTGAAATTTTGTATACTTGTAAAGGACCCGTGACAATACAATAATTTCTTGTTTATTTTTACACGCTTAATATTAACTTGGCATGTATCTATCTATGTAACTGAATCTTTTAACGCGATTTTCGCCCACTTAAAATCATTGGATCGACTTCAAACTTTGTATAATTGTAAAAGACCCGTGACAATACAATAATTTCATATTTTGTTTCTAAAATCATGACCAGAATCATCAGAAAATAAAAAAAAGTGTCTTTGTAGTTATGTAACGGAATTTTTGAACACGATTTTCACCCATTTAGAAACATTGGATCGACTTGAAACTTGGATCGACTTGACTTGTATATACGTGTAAAGGACCCGTGACAATATAATAAATGCATATTTATTTTGTAAAATGTTCAGGAGATTCCCGGGATGAACGTAGGCTATAAGAGAGTTGAAAAGTACAGTGTGATTATAAAGTCCCAGTACATTTTGTGGATAACGTAGCGCAAATAAAACAAAAATTATAAGGTAGTTTCTACTATCAAGTTAGTGTTCAACATAACCTCCATCAATCTCAAAACATGTTTCCCAACGACGCACCGTCGCGTCGCCCGGAAAACATGCACCAAACATATCCTCTGTAATCATTTCACTCGCTTGGCGTATGCGTTCTTTCAGCATTTGCAGATTAGGAAACTTGGTTCTGTACACCTGTTGCTTGATGAACCCCCAAGCAAAAAAGTCCAGGGTGCGAGGTCTGGCGAACGAGGTGCCCAGATACGAGGAGATGTTCTTCCAATCCACCTTTTGGGAACCTGTCATTGAGATACTCGCGTATAGCCAGAGCAAAGTGTGGTGGTGCCCATCTTGTTGCAACACCACTGTATCAATGATACCATCTTGCTGTAACTGTGGCTGTGAGAAAAGTTGCAACATATCAAGATACATGTCTCCCGTGATGGTTTCCTTTGGAATCAGTCTCTAACTTCTTCGTACGACTGACCTCTTAAACGCGCAGCAGCAATCTCTATCCGCTCTTCAAAGGTGAACATATTTGTATCTTTCGAATGGCTGTAACAGAAATACGATATGTAAGCGATTTCTTTAAAATGTACTGGGACTTTATAATCACACTGTAGCTCTTACTGGAAAACGCGAAAAAAGTAACTCTTCGGACGCTTAAATGGCTTACGCTGCCTAAACAATAACAAGTACACAAAATGAATGTACACAGAATTGAATATCTCAAAACGTTCTACAAAAACGTCCGTGACAGCATATGTTTATCTCTTAAGGATAACTCACAATAACCATTTTTGTCTTTCATTGATACCAAGAAGATCGAGACAAGTACGTAGATTCCTTTGCAAGCATAGCAGCACATGGCGGGTATTCTTTTACGGATAACTCACAATAACGAATTTTGTATTTTAAAGTGGTCAACAAAAAAATCATCTCCAACACATTTAGAATAAAACTATAGTTATCTACAAAAAAAATACCATCAAAAGCGTGGGGTGCTCTATATCAATTAATATATTTGATAATAAACAGATATTGGTAAAAGTAAAGTCTCTAAGAAGAAAATGTAAAAACCATAAAAAGCACCTCACGCTTTTGATGGTAAAATTATTTTTTTTGTAGATAACTCTAGTTTTATTCTAGATGTGTTGTAGATGATTTTTTTTGTTGGCGGCTTTAATCTTATCCCAAGCGTGTTGGAAATTAAAATTATTTTTAATTTTTTAGTTCGGTTTTCTAATAAAGCATGTTTTTTTAAAACTATTATTTATTATTTATTTTTTAGTTTTAATATTTTACACAATAAGATAAAAATGTAAATATATTTAAATTCGATACTACTGTAGTATGAGCTAAAAGTAATACTCTAGTAGAAAAATCCTCCGGGCCGGATTTGAACCAGCGACCTATGGATTAATTAAATTATATACCACTACAGTCTACCGCTCTACTAGTTGAGCTCTTATATAACGATTGACTAAAAGTTGATAAGTCCGCAACCTATTATACCGGTTTTTATTTTATTTTTTTCTGAAGATTCTGGCAGGGATTTTAGAAAACATTTATGAAATTATTGTATCGCTATTGGTCCTTTACAAGTATACAAAGTTTCAAGTCGATCCAACCATTTTAAGTGGGTGAAAATCGTGTTGAAAGACTCCGTTACATAATTACACAGAGACTTTTTTGATTTTCTGATGAATATGGCCACGATTGTGGAAACTATTTATGAAATTATTATATTGTCATTGGTCCTTTACAAGTATACAAACTCTCAAGTCGATCCAATGGTCTTAAGTGGGTGAAAATCGTGTATAAAGATTCTGATACATAATTACATAGACACTTTTTTATATTCTGATGATTCTGGTCAAGATTTTGGAAACAATTTATAAAATTGTTGTATTGTCAGTGGTTCTTTATAAGTATACAAAGTTTCAGGTTGATCCAATGTTTTTAAGTGGGTGAAAATCGTGTTGAAAGATTCCGTTACATAATTACAACACTTTTTTTTAATTTTCTGGTGATTCTGGCCAAGATTTTGGAAACAGTTTATGAAATTATTGTATTTTTATTGGTCCATTACAAATATACAAAGTTTCAAGTCAATACAATGATTTTAAGTGGGTGAAAATGGTGTTGAAAGATTCCGTTATATATTTACATAAACACTTTTTTTGATTTTCTGATGAATCTGGCAAAAGATTTTGGAAACAATTTATGAAATTATTGTATTGTCATTGGTCCTTTACAAGTATACAACGTTTCAAGTCGATCCAGTGATTTTAAGTGGGTGAAAATCGCGTTGAAGGATTCCATTACATAGATACAAGTCAAGCTAATATAAAGCGTGTAAAATGGTAAAGGTGTTATTTTTTTAATTGCTTGAAAATTATGGCGCGTCTTATAATCCGTAAAATACGGCGATATAAAACAAAATAAATTTAGGATAAAGTTTCAAACTATAAAATGCACTATGTCACACAAACATTAAATGCAAATGACATTGATAATTTTTTCTCGTTTTTTTATATATCTTGTACATATTATATTTAATTCGTTAAATCTAGAATCAATCAAAATACATTATACATATTGTATTGCATATGTAACATGTAATCGTTTATGTTTATTGTAATTTAGATACAAGACTATTTTTTTATATTTTTAAAACCTGGTTGAGTGGCAGACAAGGCCTTAAGGCCTTAACTCTGCCAGGTAAAATAAAGCTGTTATTATTATTATTATTATTATTATTATTATTATAATTATTATAAGGATGCCCTCTATCACCAATTCTGTTTAATGTATACATTAATGCTATCATCAGACACTGGAATTTGACAGTTCATGGTAATTTTCCTCTCTCAAGACACACAATTTTAGACACACTCTTATATGCAGATGATCAGGCTCTTTTCGGCAATAATGAAGATGAATTACAATATTCCACTCATCATCTTAATATAATAGCCCAACGATTTAACATGGAATTATCAACAACAAAATCTAAAGTTATGGCCTTTCAAGGGAAATTCCCAGTAAGATGTAAAATTTGTATTCAGAATTCAATATTAGAGCAAGTTAATTCATTTAAATACTTAGGATATAATCTAACTTATAATGAGGAATGTGATATATCCTTTAAAATACAAAACTATAATAAAGCTTTAAGAATTATCAACCAAGTTTTTAAACCATCAAAAGTGCAACAATGAAAATCTATAAAATTCTCGCTAGACCCGTAATCTGTTATGGCAGTGAAGCTTGGACCATCAGAACTCAGGATGATCGTCATATTACAGCCACGGAGATGAAATTTCTGCGACGAACTGCAGGTTATAGCCTTCTAGACCACCAAATAAATTCAACAATAGCCAGAGAGTTAAACATCGTACCTATATCTGAATACCTCCAAGATTATAGAAACAATTGACTAGCCCATATTCAGCGCATGGATCGTCACAGAATACCAAAACAAATTCTTCACTACATTCCTCGAGGCAGAAGATCTGTGGGTCGACTTTTCGGAGATGGCGGGAGACCGTAACGGGCCACTGGGCCTAATACTTGAAAGGCAGATGATGATGATAATTATTATATTTTTTTGAACACGTGATTCTAAAGCAGAATGATTAGAAATGCAAGGTTTTAGATTCATACAATTAGTGCAATATAGAAAGCAGCAAGAATCAAGATATCCTTTGAGTTAAAGAAAGCAATTTACTAGTGGTTCTTTCTAGATTCTCATCAAAGGATAAAAAAGAGGTATTTTTTTTAGCAGAGGCGTGGGTTGGAGTTCAGAAAAATAAGAAAGCTAAAAAAAAGGGGGGGGGAAGAAACCAACATGTTGGAAAAGTCTCTTGAAATTCACTACTAAACCCAGTTCTCGACCCAAGAACGATATACTCTATGAGTTTTATTACGTAAGAATACAGACAGGTCTTATTACGTCATTATCTGACGTCATATCCAAGTCAGAAAATATTATATTTCTGCAGAGATTGGACACGGGAGGGAAGTAAAAGTTTTGAACAGTGTAATCTCCCGTCTTTAAGCCACTGTCTTCTTCAGTCCTCGATGTAATATAGTTTTAAGGAGAACCGCGATATTAGAATTTTAAGGGGAACTGTAAAATGAACTAACATAATAGTATATTACAATGTGAAGTTAGGAAGTGGTGTTTACAGAAGTGATGAAATTATTAAAAACCCAGATTCTGTAAAACGCTTCACAAACGTGTATTGTACATTATTTCTTGCACGTTGGTGTTTTCAAAATAATAAATAAATTAATAAACATTTTCGTTGGAAATATTTGCGTTCATTACAAACAACTGACTAACGTTAGCAGTCTGGCCAATGTATATATGGTAAATGCCGAAAATAATTTAGTTGAGACTACTACAGGCCGTGACACAAATCGGGCATAAAATGGCGGCAAGTATAATTAATTGTTTTATATTGTTTTAAATAAAGTTAAGTTCATTTAAAATGCAGTGATTTATTCCGTATAACGTGTATTAACCTTGCCTTTGGATATATTTTTGTTTGTAAATTGTACGTACTATACATAATAGGTAGTTGTTTACTTCCCGTCCTAGGTAGGTAATTTGTCATATTAGAATATAGTAAGTAATAGTTATTTATAGGTTGGCAACCCCGAAATTTAGGAAATTGAAGTTTTAATCATGGTCGCCATTCCTGTAAGTACGACAGAATGCACATCGTGCTTTATATATATATATATATATATATACATTATGTCTATCACGTCCACCGCTGTGGTCTCGAGGTAGCGTGCTGCCTTGTCACGCAGCGGGCCCGGGTTCGATCTCCGGTCGGGGAAGTTTTTCTGGGTAAGGTTTTTAACGGGATTATTTCTCACCTGTAAGACAAATGTCAGGAAAACTTTAAGGCCCAAACGGTCCCCGAAATCATATGGTCATCATCCTTATCATCATCCTTCACCGTGTGGAAAGCAACGGAAAGCTACCACACGTACAATTTCCTAGTAAAGCTGCAAGCATGGCATGAAAATGCTATGATTGCAGTGAAAGACCTGCCTTCGGGCAGTATTACTATGGATGGATGTTCACCGCTTTGGTCTCGAGGTAGAGTGCTGCCTTCTCACGCAGCGGGCCCGGGTTCGATCCCCAGTCGGGGCAGTTTTGTGGGTGAGGTTTTTATCGGGGGGTTTCCTCACCTGTAAGACAAATGTCAGGAAAACTTTAAGGCCAAAACGGTCCCCGAAATCATATGGCCGTCATCATCACCATCATCATCATTCTTATCATTATCATCATCATCATCATCCTTCACCGGTGTGGAGAGCAACCGGAAGCTAGCACACCTACAATTCCCTAGTAAAGCTGCAAAGATTTAGCATGAAAATGCTATGATTGCAGTGAAAGACCTGCCTTCGAGCAGAATTACTATGAATTGATGGAAGTATACATTGTTAAAGTAAATGTATGGACTATCTCATCTGCTATTCAGTTGTATATGCTAGAGCATGCCATCAATCTCTTAGATGATGAAAAAGGCGTACACATCAATGATATTAATAAGCTGTTAAGATATGTTGATGATATAATATTATTATGCAATAGCGAGGAGATACTAAGGACCAATATGTACATTCTATTGAGTAACACTAGGAAATTGGGGCTGGTAGTAAACATCAATAAAACGAAGAAATACTTTGTTAAAATAATATGGAGAGTTAATAAAACTAAGTAAAATTTAGACAGAATGGACAATACAAGATTACCCAAAACGATCAACACCTACAAACCGCAAGGAAATATATCTTTGAGACGGCCAAGGAAACGATGGACTTGAGACCGGATCAGGTTGCATTGACTTAGGCCTAATCCTGGAAAGGAAGAAGAAGAAGAAGTGGAATCACTGTAGACAACACTAGAAATGTCAAGTCTGAACCCGTATAGAGTTTGTGATGAACAACATAGATTTATTTTGTGCTTCTTTCAGATGGAAAAAAAAAAAAAAGGATTGTAATACAATGTTATGAGATCTTGTCGATAGAGGGACAAAAAACAAGAGCCTGTCTCAGTTTCATAATTTATCTTCTCGTATGTAGACTTTTTTTCTATTTCTCGGTATATTCATATAAAATTCTCAAGAAGCGTTACTCCACGAAATCCACAAGTCTCTTCCATATATTTGATTCCAGAGTGGGTTGCCATGGCAACATCAGTGTAGGTCTTTCTACTGTGCTTCTTGTTGTATGGTTACATGTCAAACAGCAAATATCTATCAAAACAAATTAGTTATACTCTTGAAGCGTATTGCCTTTACAAATAAATTTCCAAAATAATTCACTCGAAAATTGATTCTCTAGCTAAAATTATTAACGCAAATTCATAATCGCAAAAAGACTAATCTAAATTAAATTTAATCACATAAAAAATGTAACTTAGACCTCCTCAACAACAATAATAATAATAAGGATGTATTTATATATACAGAGTTATTCAAAAGGTTGCGCACAAATTTCAGGAGCTTGTAGTAACTTATGGAGTGGAAAGTAATCCTGGGTCAGTACATGCCCTGGAATGACAAGATGGACACACTTAAGCAAATCTAAATTTATTCACCAATTTGGTTATACAGCATTAGGTGTTCTAAATGCTTACCACCACATTTAATACAAGCAACGCGTCCTCGTAGAAATTCTGGCGCACTCTGCCAAATACATTACGCACCTCACGAACCTCATCAGATGCTGCAAGTATTAAGGCGAGATGTTCTTCTTGGTTGCGAACTCATGTCTTTTACACGAGGCTTATGATATCCATTCATCCATACTAATACTGCTCAAAGGGAGGCCTTCACTGCAATCATAGCATTTTCATGCTATGCTTGCAGCTTTACTAGGGAATCGTAGGTGTGATAGCTTCCCTTAATTTCCACACCGGTGAAGGATGATGATGATAATGATAATATGATGATGACCATATGATTTCGGGGACAGTTTGGGCCTTAAAGTTTTCTTGACATTTGTCTTACAGGTGAGGGAAAACCCCGATAGAAACCTCACCCAGAAAAACTGCCCTGACCGGGGGTCGAACCCGAGCCCGCTGCGTGACAAGGGAGCACGCTACCTTGAGACCACAGCGGTGGACGCTTATGATATGCCCCAAGGAAAAAATCAAGAGGCGTCAGATCAGGGGAACGGAGTGGCCATGTAATTGGACATTTTCCTCCGATTCAACGCCCTGGATAAGTGTTATTGAATAAGTTACGCACTTGAAGAGTGAAGTGCGTTGGTGATACGTTTAGTTGCATCCACATCTGACGACGCACAATAATGGTAAATCCTCTAACAATTCTGGAAGAACTTATTGAACGAAGATATTGTACCTTACTCCATTCAAGACTGGTGGCAGGAGGTAAGGTCCAAGAATACCCGGCCCATACATTCATTGAAAACCTATGTTGGCATGGTGGAATGCAGCGTGAGGATTGTGCCGCGTCCAAACGTGGCTGTTACGACAATTAAAGAACCCATCTCTGGTGAACTGGCTTTCATCTGTGAACAACATATTGCTTAAAAAATTGAGCTCATTCTTACAACGGTTAACAATCCATTCACAAAATTGAAGTCATCATGGGAAATCATCCACACTGAAACCCTGGACTTTCTGTGGATGATATGCATACAACTGGTTGTCAGACAGGACACACCAAGCACTACTTTGGGAAATTTTCATGGTATGAGTGATATGACATTTCATTTAATTATGATTATGATATAAATAATAAAATAGCAAAATTCCAGGGAATATGTGGTACGATAAAACGAACACCAAATAACAAAAGAACAAGAGAGACCCAACTGAAATTTTATAAAATGTTGGCAGTACCGGTACTGCTCTATGGTTCAGAAGCCTGGATACATAAAAAACAAGACTTATGTAGGATAACGGCGGCAGAAATGAAATTTTTGAGATCTGTTAAAGGGTGCACTAAGGAAGACAGAATCAAGAACACAGAAATAAGACAGGAACTTGAAATATTTGCAATAACTGATAAAATGGATACATATAGACAAAAATGGAAGCAACACATAGACAGAATGAATGAAGATAGATATCCAAAACAAATAACAAAATACAAACCTGAAGGCACCCGAGATGTGGGGAGACCTAGAAAGAGATGGGCTGAAGTCGGAACAGGTCAACAGACTAATCCATGAATGAAGATGATGATGATGATGAGTGATGGAACGGGTGCTGGTAGATGCATGTTCTTCCACTTGAGCAAGAACTTTCTTCCATAGCGAATGTTCTAATCGTACGTGGTCGACCTACATGATGCCATGAATGCAAGAAATCTGTCTCCCCTAGTCCCCGACTTTCCCAGGCTTGTACTGACCCAGGATTACTTTCCAGACCATAAGATACTAATCAAAAGTTGTTATGATGATCTTGATGAAGAGTTTCGGGCTGTAGGCCGTGGTCGTGAGGCTTGTAGTTCCCCGACGTTTGGCCAGAGACTTCGCCTGGCATCCTCAAGAGTTGTCTTGAGACTGGCAATTCTGTCCGCTGTCTGTCCTCACGACCACGGCCTACAGCCCGAAAGTCTTCTTCAAGATCATCATAGCAACTCCGGTCGTGAAAGTCTACGTGAATACAGTTGTTGTTGTGTTTCTGAAATGTGTGCGCAACCTTTTGAATCACTCTGTATAATTCTTCTGTACGTGTGTGTACGTCACTGAACTCTTCCAAAATTACTGGACCGATTTTGATGAATTTTTTGTGTGTTTGATTTGGTCCCTGGATGGTTTAGACTCACAATTGTACTCTCTAAAACTATTAGGTGTAGGAATTCACCTGAAGTGAACATTTAAAAATCGCTCTAGAGTTCACAATTTCTATGTTTTACAACGAAACTCAGTATATCCTATTATAATAAACTGTGGTAGGTATTGTAAAAACATGAGCGAAATATGACAATTATAAGTGGAGGTTGGCCGATAGAGAGGAGATACTAAAGGCCAACACGCACACACTATTGAGTAACACTAAGAAATTAGGACTGGAAGTAAATATCAGTAAAACTAAATATATGGTCACACGTAGAAATTCAGTATATAATGGAAATGGACAGCTAATGACAAGTGAGGGAAATTTTGAGGAAGTGGCTGAATTCAAATACCTAGGAACAATAATCACAAATAGGAATGAGATGCACAAAGAAATTAAACATAGGCTCAATTCTGGAAATGCGTGCTATTATGCATTGCAGAGACTTTTGATGTCCCAACTCCTTTCAAAAAACGTTAAGCTGAAAATATATAAAACTATTATTCTACCAGTTATATTATATGGGTGCGAAACATGGACTCTTACTTTAAGGAAGGAAAGGAGATTACGAGTATTTGAGAATAAAGTTCTTAGGAAAATTTTTGGAGCAAAGAGAGATGAACAGACAGGTGAATGGAGAAGACTACATAACAATGAACTACATGGTCTTTATAGGAAGCCAGATATAATAAGAACAGTTAAGTCTCGTAGACTGCGATGGGCAGGACATGTTGCACGTATGGGGAATGAAAGACGTGCATGGAAGCTTCTTGTAGGAAAGCCAGAGGGAAAACGCCCAGTTGGTAGACCAAGAATGAGGTGGGAGAACAACATTAACTATGATTTGAGGGAAGTAGATTATACAGGGAATGATTGGAAAGCATTAGCTCAGGATTGGGATGTATGGAGAGCTTATGTCCGCGCGGCCATGAACCTACGGGTTCGATAGTGCCAGTGAGTAAGTAAGTAAGGTTTACCTGAAATTCGAAATTAAAAACTGCCTAAACGACTGGACCAATTTTGATTATTTTTTTGCGTTGATTTGAGTTGGTCCCGGGATGGTTTAGATTCACAATTGGACCCTCCAAAACTAATAAGTGTAGGAATTTACCTGAAGTTAAAATTTAAAAATCGCACTAGCAATCACAATTTTCGATGTTTCACAACGAAACTCAGTATATCCTATGAAAATGAACCGAGGTAGATATTATCCAAAAATTAGCTAACTCCGATAATTAGAAGTGGAGGTTTACCTGAAATCCGAAATTAAAAACTGATTAGCAACCGCCATATTTGTTTCGTCTCAGCGTATACCATATAATTTAATTACTGCGTCCATAAATATTATCATATTATCATAGTCGTGTTATACAAAACACACAAAAGCATGCCTCAACTGGCTATCATAAAAAATACACCCTGTATAATATTATCATTTCATTTAATTTCACGCGCTTATGCGTCTTCAATTATTGCGCCGATCGACCTCTTTATTAGATGCGTTTAGTTCCGACATCTCATTTATTAACTTATTATGCCAATATCATCTCAATATTATTTAATATATTTATTTCATCAAGGATAATCATTTATGTCGCAATTTATCAGCGGCATCCGTTCAATGAACTTTTATTTATTGTGGGCGGATTATGGCCTATCCATATTTATCATTATTATTATACTTAAAATGTTTCCTCTCTCTTTCAGTTGATTGAGTTTATTGTTTAGCATTTTAATTGTTATTATTAGGGTTTCTTTAGTACAGATCCATATATTATTAATACATTCTTTCCACTATCTCACCCAGTTCAATGTGATTTCAGATCTTACTACATTATTTATAACTACATCGTGCATTGTTGCACTCATGTTCATCATCTAATGCTAATTGATATATTTATACGACTCAATATATATACTTAATTAATTAACATTATTTAACTAGGTGTCCTTATATTTCAACACTAATATGATCTTGCCCCCTTCTCGATTGAGCGTTAACAATACGGGATTTCTTTTTTTTTATACGGGCATTAATAATAGATCACCCTATACAATACTCTTATCATTTATTAACATAAATATTTTCAAGTAATCTGATATTCACTTAGATCTGGGTTCGAATCCCGATAACTGGTTTATGCACGTACTTATGTATCTTTATTGGGTCCATACATCATTTAATTCGTCATTATACTCATTTATTATTGCGAGTCGTTTGTCAAAGTTATTTATGTTGTTCGCGCTTCTATCATGATATTTTGTGCGACCACTTTGCACTGATTTCTCCAAATTTTCGATCATGTAACGTAAAGAACCGTACCACGGATGGTATGAATTTACTACATTTATTTGCGAATTAAATATCGCATTGAACTCAATTATTGATTCATCAGTGACCAATTTGTTCGCATATACGGCTGATGTTCCCAATTTGGTCAGCTGCTTTTCACTGTACTGGCGTTCGAATAAAGAAATACCTGGTTGGGGATCCTCAATATAACTTAGGTATTTTTCCCTACGTTTGATCTTTATTATCTGTCGGGATCTTACAATTGCCCGAGGCGAGTACACGTCATTTTCGTCTTTACTGCTTTTCACGACAATTTTAGTTATCTTGCTGGTGGTATGGGTTTCAATTATTTGTGTGTTTTCAGGTATTTCTCTTTTCTGACTTTTACAATCAAATACATCTACGTTTACAAAATCAATAACTTCAGTTATAAGCCCTGATTTGTCATTATTATTAGACTCATTAATCCATATTTGGTTCGTCTTCCGGGCTTATAGGCCGTGGTCTGGTTGTCTTCTTACTCGACGTTTCGTCTACTGCTGCGGTAGACATCATCAGGAGATACTGCGTGCTTTCTGTGAACTCCTCAACAGTCGGCTGCAGACTGGTAGGTCGTTGGAAACTGTCTCTCTGTTTATAGCTAAACCCCGGGTGGAGGGGAGGTTTTCTGCGCGCACCGAGTTGTGCGCTGTATTGCCGTGTGCCGAAGTCATAGGCTTCGTTGTCGTGTTAAGCAGTGCTGGGATCCAAATTTTGTTTATCTTCAAGGTTTCTTCTTTTTTGTTGAAGGAATTTTTATGTTTGTATATTTCTATAGCTTCTCTGTATAGTCTGGTGTAGTAATGTGATGTCAGAGAAGCTATAGAAATATACAAACATAAAAATTCCTTCAACAAAAAAGAAGAAACCTTGAAGATAAACAAAATTTGGATCCCAGCACTGCTTAACACGACAACGAAGCCTATGACTTCGGCACACGGCAATACAGCGCACAACTCGGTGCGCGCAGAAAACCTCCCCTCCACCCGGGGTTTAGCTATAAACAGAGAGACAGTTTCCAACGACCTACCAGTCTGCAGCCGACTGTTGAGGAGTTCACAGAAAGCACGCAGTATCTCCTGATGATGTCTACCGCAGCAGTAGACGAAACGTCGAGTAAGAAGACAACCAGACCACGGCCTATAAGCCCGGAAGACGAACCAAATATGGATCAAGAGCCGGCCGTGAAAGCCTACAATTATATTAGACTCATTATTTTCTACATTTTGATTTATGCTTTCTAGTTCAACTATTTCTGATTTATTAAAATTCCTGATTTGTTTCTCGCGTTTCTTCAATTATATCAGTTTTACAAGTATTATTCGTATTCCCGGAGGTGACATTGATCGATTCTTTTGCTCTGATCGTTTCATTTGTACATTTTATTTCCTCCCTCAAACTATTAATTTCTTCTCTCGTTTTTTTACTTTCCTCTCTCATTTTTTTACTTTCCTCTCTCATTTTTTTACTTTCCTGCTCGATTGTATTATTAATTCCTTGTAACGCGTTCATGATCATATTCAAATCTGCTATGCTTAGGTTTGAGCCTACATTACTTTTATTATTATCCGCCATTTTCTTAGATGAATTATCAATTAAACCTACTGTTAATCACATTAATTATTTTCCCTTTATCAGTTATCCTTGTTTTTATAGCAAATAACCTTTAAAATTACACTTTATTTTAATAGACACTCTGTAAACACGAAAATTTTAATTGATTTTGAATGTTTAAAATTTTAAATGTGTTCATTTTTTTTTAGTACGTAGCACTGTCCTGAAATAAAAATAATATTTTTACAGTACCTTTATATTTGCTAGTGCATACCACTTTTTCGTCGCTATGTTGTCTTTCTGCTGGGGTGCTGTTACTCAGTTGCTCACCTCCTGCTTCGGCGTTGTCTTCTCCCGGTCATCTTTTTCACCGTCCATGGATTTCTTGCGTTCGTGGGACTTTTTCAGTCGGTTCGAAGTTTCTATGAGGTTATTCCCTCTCACTTTTGACTTTATACGTGCCCCACGTTGGGACGTCATTTGGGACAGAATAGTTGGAAGAAATGATGGTGGCTTATCACAGGATGTGGGTTTAATACAAGGATTTATTATAAGGAATCCTCGGAATGTGAGAATTTCATGCTCGCGGTCTAGTCAGGTTAGGTTCGGTGAGCAATCTGAAAACTTATCTCAGGGAATAACGCAAGGAAGATTAACGTGATACGTTAATATGAAATCACTGGAGGCTGCCGTGGAGTTAACACAGTTGACTACTTTATTCACCTATATGTATACACAGGTCGGCCCTCCGACTATTTTGTAGAGCTCCAAAGCACAATGTAGGAGATGATCTAGCAATGTGCCCTGATTGAAGTAAGGCTAACCACTAACTGATCTATTAGGCTGAGGACCAGCAACTAACTAAGCTATTAGGCTGAGGACCAGCAACGAACTGATGTGTTAGGCTGAGGGCCAGCGACTAACTAAGCTATTAGGCTGAGGACCAGCAACGAACTGATGTGTTATGCTGAGGGCCAGCGACTAACTGATGTGCGATTCTCTTCGCGACTAATTTATTTGGTTATTCGGTATTTGGTGATCCCGCCCACACGTGCTTTGGACCTCCTTACAAATTAACCAATTTTACAAGTTTTGGGGCTGATTTACGCCCATTCTCCATTACTGGGATGTTTGAATCTTCCATATATTTTTCTTACGTTGGTAGACTAATTATATTTATTTTCGTATAACGTCTTGCTAATGACACGTCTCCGATAAAGACGTCACCTGTCATGTCAATATCTTATTGTGTGAAATGTCACCTGTTAGCTTGGGGATTTGTGTCGAGTTTGACAGGTACCTACCTGGCCGAGTCTTTTGTTACAAAGGGACAGTTCAGATTCTTTTCCCCATTGTATTCGGCTCGCTGCCACTGGAAAACCCCTGAATTATACATGCTTTTCCTGAGTAATAACTTTATGATATAGCTTAATTTATTAAGCTATATATCAAAATCGTCTATTGTTCTAGTTATCAATTTATTTCTATTTCACTAAAAATTGTTTCCTGATTATTTTGAATATAAACTCGGTATAATTTGCACTGTTATTACTCTTTTTGTATTTAGGCCTAATATTACGTTTGAATAAAATACCTTTTCATTATTAGATACTAGGAAACAATGCCTAGACCTAATATCGGTACAAGCTGCAAGCATAGCATGAAAATGCTATGATTGCAGTGAAGGACCTGCCTTCGGGCAGAATTACTATGGATGGATGGATGTTTTCAGTTTAACGTTTTTTGAAAGGAGTTCGGGACATCAAGAGTCTCTGCAATGCATAATAGCACGCATTTCCAGAATTGAGCCTATGTTTAATTAATTGACCTCTAATATTTAATTTATTTAGACGTAGAAACGCACGCCGGTTATTAGCTAGTATTAAAATAAAACCAAAAATAACAATAAAAATAGTAACAAGCTACGATACGGCTGCCTCCATTTGAAGAATTGATGAAAAATCATTTTGATGGCTAGCAGCGCTTTATTTCATAAATTCTCTGTTTCATTCATGAATATTTTTTTTTTTTTAGTTTTAATTATACTTTCCCAGAACTCTATCTATCAAATTACATTGAATAGAATCTGTAAATAATGTAAAAGCATTGATAATAATTAATTACTGTGATGTAATAATTATATACTTTAAAACTCTAATATTGTCTTTAGTCAACGTTAATTAATGATATATCCGAAGGGAACAGCATTCTATTATCGGATGTTTATTCTATTATCGGATGTTTATTCTATTATCGGATGTTTATGTAATCGTCCTACATTATTCGCATGTGTCACTAAACGGAGTTCAAATCCCTTATAGTGAGACAGTAAAAATTCTAGTAGTACTTATTGACAAAAACTTAAATTGGAATACACAAATAAACCATACATGCAAAACAGTCTTCTCAATAATACATTCATTAAATCGTGTACGAAATTGTTCTGCCATTCGCTCTTAGGAAAATGTTAGTAGAAACACTTGCAATGCCCCATTTTGATTATTGTGACACTCTTTTTACAGACTTAAATATTATTTCCACTCAAAGACTTCAACGTGTTCATAATTCTTGCGCACGTTTTATTTGTGGTATTCGCAAATTTGACCATGTTACACCGTCCCTGGAACAATTATCGTGGCTTCGTCTAAGAGATCGTAGAACTGTCCATTCCCTATCCTTCTCTATAAAATACTTCACACATCATCGCCTAATTATTTATCACGCCGCTTCATCAGACTATCCGACACACATAATCTTGACACTCGATCCCATCAGCACATTGTCCTTTATATCCCTCCTCATCACACTGTATATTATTCATTATCTTTTACGGTCTCTCTTACCAAAACATGGAATTCCCTTCCGCCCTATGTCAGAGACTGTCAAACTATAACATCCTTCAAAAACAAACTAAAGAATTATTTAATAACAAACTAACTTATACACCTCACTGATAGTATTCTTTTAACAATTAATAAATTTAATTATTTATGAAAATAATATTAAGAATAACAAATATTTTTATTTGTTTTGTTTTAAATATTGTATAATCGTAAAATTAGTTTTCTATATCTCATTATTTTCCTTTGTTTTTTATATACACTAGACAGGGACAATTTAATATGTCTTGCTTGTATACATTTTATTATTAGTTTTAGTCTTAATTTTAACTAATATTAACTGGTTGTATTATAGATCGTAATATGTATATTAGATATTATCTTTTGATCAAATTTTTACTTAGTGTTTAATATTAGAGTTAATTAAGATTGTTATATTCTTATGTAATATATGTTTGTCCTGGTGAGTGGAAGAGAAGGCCACATGGCCTTAACTCCACCAGGCTAAATAAATCTAAATCTAAATCTAAAAATTATATAGTAAAATCTCCTTATTCGCGGGGGATATGTTCCGTAAATATGCCGCGAATACAGAAACTGTGAATATGGAATGGTAAATTGTATGGGTACATAGGGGATACGTTTCTTTTTTATTGAATCTCCAATAATATGAATCCTATTTCACCATCCGGTATGTTAGGGTTTTAGTTACAATAAGTATAGTGATCCCACTACAGGCCTCAGGAGACCCTTGGGGTAGTAGGAGGTTAAGGCTCCCACTTTTTCTGGACAATCGGCACTTGATGTCAGCCGGGTTGTCAGCCCTGCGTGACGGTCGCCTTTACCCCCAGAACAAGCGTCTGGTACTCATTTCCGTTAGAGGCTGAGTCGACCCCAGGGCCATAGTGCCGCCAGAAGGTTTGGGTCAGTTTAAAAATCCCCCCACCGGGACTTGAACTCTCGCCCTTCCGGCTTGTAGCTCAGTGCCTTAACCACTACGCTACGGCGTGCCCCTTTAGTTACAATACAATTAATTATTTACAATAATTTTGAGTTTGGTTAATTTCTAGCGTTACGTAATAACGTAATATGAACAAATTAATAAATGAATTAACAAACCCAAGAAAAAACTAACTCAAAGTCCCATCAAAATATGATGGATAAAGTCACACAGCTTCCTATAGCAACACTTCTTACATGACCTAATTTTTTAATTAATTCATGTCTTTTGGAATCAAATGCGGGACACTCAAACAACAGGTGTGAGATAGTCTGGCTGGAGTTTTTGCAAATATAGGTATCTGTACCTGTTTTAAATCGTTCCAAATAATGTCCAAATTTACTGTGTCCAGTCATAAACTGAGTTAATACAAAATTTGGTTCTAGTATTTGCACTTTATTCGGTCAAAGACAGTTGGGAAAAATAATGTTCTTGGCAAAGCACCATTAATACTGTTTAACCACTCAGCATTCCAATTTTGTAAGAGATCATTTTTTAATTCTTCTTTAATATATGATAGAGGACAGAAGGAGTAAAATTAATCCACATTTGAATTAGGTTCCAAACTTAAACAAAACATATCAAAATAAAATAAATTAATGAGGGATTTTGAACAATTTCTATTAATTATTACTGTCAGGTTTAGGCAAGGGCTTAAATAACTTAGTAATTTTTCCTGTTTTGCTGCTTTTAAAAGGTCTTTGAATTCAGCTGTGAATTCAGCGATAGAATTCTCTGATAACAGTGTTTCTATTGTACATAATTCAGCCATACGACGGGTAAAAGTAGAACCACGGTTCTCCCAATACACGGAATCGTCGGAGTAATATCTTATGCAACCTTGTTTACAGTACAACTGGAATTTAGCTTGGAATTAGTGTAGCTACGATCGGGGAAGATCTGTAAAAATGTATCGAGATGCTTTCATGAGAAGAAACTCAATTGCTTCATTATTGTAGAATTCCCTAAAACAAAACCAGAAAAATATTTGGAGTTGAATTATTTTAATATCGAGTTATTGATGTCAAGAAAAGTTGGGACAAATATTTGCTCTGCACAAAATAAACTGAGTTTATGGTAGAACGTTTAATTAGCAAATGTGTCCATAAAAATCTCTTTGCAATAATTACCAAAGCCAACGTACGCAATGTAGAAGTACCGATGGCTACGTTCTAATGTTTATTGTCGTTTGCTAACATTGATTTTACATGGATTCAAGCTTTACAGAAACTTTTGGGTAAACACACAGATTTTAGGCATTTATTCATAGAATCAATCGTAACGTACAGTAATTAATCAAGTGCTACCAACTCACTGAATTATAAAACCTATAATCACGATAAACAGCTGAATTATTGAAAGCTCTTAATTGATGCCTACCGGTTACTATGTCTCTATATCCGTACATCCCCACATAGAGTAATGGTGCTCCCTTGTGGCAGTTATTAAAACTAAATAATTAAGTTACGCTTACTGAATTCGAATACCTAGGAACAATAATCACAAATAGGAATGAGATGCACAAATAAATTAAACATAGGCTCAATTCTGGAAATGCATGTTATTATGCATTACAGAGACTCTTGACTTCCCAACTCCTTTCAAAAAACGTTAAACTGAAAATATATAAAACTATTATTCTACCAGTTATATTATATGGGTGCGAAACATGGACTCTTATTTTAAGGGAGGAAAGGAGATTACAAGTATTTGAGAATAAAGTTCTTAGGAAAATTTTTGGACCAAAGAGAGATGAACAGACAGGAGAATAGAGAAGACTGCGTAACAGTGAATTACATGGTTTTTATACGAAGCCAGATATGAGAACAGTTAAGTCTCGTAGACTGAGTTGGGTAGGACATGTGGCACGAATGGGGAATGAAAGACGTTCATGGAAACTTTTTGTAGGAAAACCAGAGGGAAAACGCCCAGTTGATAGATAAAAATGAGGTGGGAGAATAACATTAACAATGTTTTGAGGGAAATAGATTATACAGGGGATGATTGGAAAACATTGCCTCAGGATAGGAATATATGGAAAGCTTATGTCCGCGCGGTCATGAACCTACGGGTTCGATAGTGCCAGTGAGTTAATTAGTTAGTTACTTCCCTATACAGGGAATCTTGTCCCAACTTCTCTCAAAAAACGTTAAAATGAAAATATATAAAACTGTTATTCTCCCAGTTATATTATATGGATGTGAAACATGGGCTCTTACTTCAAGGGAGGAGATAAGATTACGAGCCTTATTTTTCTTCTTCTTATTCATAATTTGTAGGATATTCATCCTGTTTATTTCCAAAATCACTCCTCGGAGGATTATGAGTATTTGAGAATAAAGTTCTTAGGAAAATGTTTGGACCAAAGAGAGATGAACAGACAAGCGAATGGAGAAGACTCGTGAACCACATGGTCTTTATAGGAAATCAGGTATAATAAGTACAATTAAGTCTCTTGGACTGTGATGGTCAGGACATATGGTACATATGAGTGATGAGAGAGGGACATAGAAGCTTCTTGTGGAAAAACCAGAGGAAAAATGCCCAGTTGGTGGCATTAGGAAACACATGTAATTAAACATATCAGTACAATAATTAAAACAGCCTCTTGGTCTAGTGGTCAGAGAAAATACTGGAAATGCCACGAAGACAATCTGGTGGTATTTATAAAAAAAATTGTATATCAAAGTTTTTTGATGTATGCCTCGCTATATTTTTATTACCAAATATGTTGAAATGTAATATTTTCATTGGGGAACAACTGGGCGTATAGCCAAGTTTGTTAAACTTTTCTATGACTTTATCTCACGCCCCAAATGGGAGTTAATGACCAATCACGTTTCAATGAATTTTGTTTTATATCCAATGACAGTCTTGTTTCACCTCATTCTTACCAAATTCACTTTACCATCTGCTGCTTTTATGATAAAGAAAGCTCCTCTTTTTTAATATTCTGAACAGGTCAGAGCATTATTTTGCAGTGACTGACTCTTCAACAAAGCCGCCAGGTTTGAAGGTATTATATCACCATCTACATTGAATATAGCAAATAATGAACATGCTGCTTCGAACTACACATGTAATAATTGTGTGTCCAATAATATTGTTTTTTTAATAATGGTGTTACTGGGTTCTTTACTAAAATAATTAATTGATAACCAATAACGTTGGTTATAATATACAGTTTGATATGTTTCAATTTTTCCTCACTAGGGTGCATTCTTACAATATTGCGATTACATTTGAAGTTGTGCACGCCAGATGGCAGTACATAATGCTATATTATCAAGTAGCGCTTGATAAACAAATGAAACATAACCAGACAATTTTGATTTGTTTTAAAACATCACCGTTTACATTAAATATATAAATAGTTTAAAATAACTATATTTAATTAATGATTTTTCAGTAAAAACTTAATTTTATTCGTTAAATAGTCCTAACAAATGTCACTCTTGATTTCCAAATTCTCTAGATAAATTCACTCCTCACGTTACTTATGACTATTTAACTCTTGTCCCAAATGGGAGTAAATGACCAATTACGTTTCAATGAATTTTCTTTACAACCAATGGCAGCCGTGTTTCACGTCGTTATTTATCGAATTACGTTAACCAAAATAAATAAAGATCCTCCTTTTTAATATTCTGAACAGGTCAGAGCATTATGTTGCAGTGACTGACTGTGCAACAAATACGCTGAACAAAACAAGTAATGAACAGATTCCTTTGAACTGTACATTTGATAATTGTGTATTCAATATTGTGTTTTTAAACAATAATTTTACTGAGTTGTTTCCTAAAAAAATAAATAACAGCCTATATAATGTTGGTTATAATATACAGTTTGACATGTTTAATTTTTTCTCCACTAGGGTGCATTCTTACAATATTGCGATCCTATTTGGCAATAAATAATATGATCAAGTTGCAGTGATGAACAAATGAAACATAACCAAACATTTCTCATTTGTTTTCAAACATCACTGTTTACATTAATTTGTAAATGTTTTTAAAATAACTATATTTAAATAATAATTTTTTAATAAACAGGTTAATTTTATTCGTTAAATAGTCCTAACAAATGCCACTCTTGATTTCCAAATCCTCTAGATAAATTTGTAAATCAATCGGCACGTTACTTATGACTATTTAACTCATGCCCCAAATGGGAGTCATTGACCAATCACAGTTCAGTGATTTTTTATTTACAACCAATCACGTCGAGTTTCGCCTAGAATTTACTAACTAAAGTTTATCATAATAAAGAAAGCTCCTCCTTTTTAACATTCTGAATAGGTCATAGCAATATTTTTCAGTGATTGACTCTCTAAGAAATACGGCTGCCAGATTGTATATATAGTGCATGAATGTCAACACATAGCGCATGCTGGAGTTAATAT
Source organism: Diploptera punctata (assembly GCA_030220185.1). Taxonomy (NCBI): domain Eukaryota; kingdom Metazoa; phylum Arthropoda; class Insecta; order Blattodea; family Blaberidae; genus Diploptera; species Diploptera punctata. Next base: position 450,484 of record JASPKZ010003869.1, on the reverse strand, counting down.
AAATGCATTTGTAGCAATTGATTATACCACTAAAAAGAGAAACCACTGTTTGTACTTTCTTAAATGTATTTTTTCCCAGGTAATAACATTCCAGAAAAATATAATTGTCATATTTACATCATAGGACATCAGAGATGAATTAATATACAGTTTTATGTGTTTCATTTTTCCTCCACTGGAGTGCATTCTTACAATTTTGCGTTCCTTTGGCTATAAATAATATGATCTGGTTGCAGTGATGAACAAAAGAAGCAAATGAAACGTACCAATCGTCCCTCATTTCTTTTCAAACATCGCCGTTTACATTAAATATATACATATTTTAAAATACCTATATTTAAATAATGGTTTGTGAGTAAACAGCTTAATTTTATTCGTTAAATAGTCCTAACAAATGCCACTCTTGATTTCCAAATTATCATAAGTAATGCCACGAGTGATTTCCAAATTACCGATAAATTCACGACTCGCGAAGTCAGGAGTGAATGTATCTAGAGAATTTGGAAATCAAGAGTGGCATTTGTTAGGACTATTTAACGAATAAAATTAAGCTGTTTACTCACAAATCATTATTTAACTATAGTTATTTTAAAATATTTATATATTTAATGTAAACGGCGATGTTTGAAAACAAATGAGAAACGATAGGTACGCTTCTACTGCTGCTTTTGTTTATCACTGCAACCAGATCATACTATTTATTGCCAAAGGAACGCAATATTGTAAGAATGCTCTCTAGTGGAGAAAAAATAAAACACATCAAACTGTATATTAATTCATTTCTGATGTCGTATGATGTAAATATGACAATTATATTTTTCTGAATTGTTACCTGGGAAAAAAATACATTTAAGAAAGTGCAAACAGTGGTTTCTTTTTTTTGGTGGTATAATCAACTGCTACTAATGTTTTTATATTAACTCCCGCATGCGGCATGTGTTGACATTCATGCACTATATATACAATCTGGTAGCCGTATTTCTTGGTGAGTCAGTCACTGCAAAATAATGGTCAGACCTGTTCAGAATATTAAAAAGGAGGAGCTTTCTTTAATATGGTAATTATAACACTGATAAATATTTGGTGAAACACGACTCTGATTGGTTGTAAAACAGAAATCATTGAAACGTGATTGGTCATTGACTCCCATTTGGGGCATGAGTTAAATAGTCTGGATAAATTCACTCCTCACTTCGTGAGTCGTGAATTTATCGATAATTTGGAAATCACTCGTGGCATTACTTATGATAATAAAACAAGACGAGAGTAATTATGGTGGCCACTGGGAAGTTTCCGTTACGTTATGAGAGAGTGCTGGAGCACTTAGATGTTATCTTAAATCGAAATGACAAAGTGCAGAAGTCGTTTGCGAACGGACAACTGTGTAATTAAATTTATTTCAGTAATTACATTCCAAAGTCTCCCCAATTAATTTACACCAACTCCCACTGCCCAAAACACAACTACAATCCTCCCATTATAACACTGTATCTTTATACAGGGTGAGTCTAAATTCCTCTTACAGAGTTTGAGGACTTATAGAGGAGACCAAGACAAATAAATTTAACATAGGCACCCATGTCCGGAAATGTACCGTTTTTCCGTTACACACAAAATAACACTACAACACACTCCGACTCCTGCTGCCTATCGTTTAGAACCACTTACAAGAAGGGCTAGATGCGATGACCACCAACTTCAATATAAATGTTGTACCTTAATGACAAATGAGGGAAATTTTAAAGAAGTGGCTGAATTCAAATACCTAGGAACAATAATTACAAATATGAATGAGGCGACAAATAATTTAAATATAGATTCAATTCTGAAATAGCGTGTTATTATGTTTTACAGGGACTCTTGTCGTCCCAACTTATCTAAAAAAATTGGTAAACTGAAAAAAATATAAAAACTGTTTCTCTCCCAGTTATATGGATGCGAAACATGGATTCTAACTTTAAGGGGCGGAGAAAACATTACGAATATTTTTCGTACCTCCAAGTAGAGAATGAAACAGGAAGAGGTGAATGGCGACGAATACATAACAGTGGGGATACATGATCTTCATGGGGAGGAACCGACCGAAAGTAATAACGAAGAGTCAAGTGTCCTAGAAGAGGTGGGAAGAAGGGACATGTGTTACGAATGGGGAATGCAAGATGGGCACGGAAACTCCTTTTAAGAAAACGAGAGAGAGAGAGAGAGAGAGAGAGAGTTAGAGAGAGAGAGTTAGGAGAGAGAGAGTTAGAGAGAGAGTTAGAGAGAGAGAGAGTTAGAGAGAGAGAGTTAGAGAGAGAGAGAGTTTTGAGAGGAGGAGAGAGTTAGAGAGAGAGTTAGAGAGAGAGAGTTAGAGAGAGAGAGTTTAGAGAGAGAGAGAGTTAGAGAGAGAGTTAGAGAGAGGGAGAGTTAGAGAGAGAGTTAGAGAGAGAATTAGAGAGAGAGAGTTAGAGAGAGAGAATGAGAGTTAGAGAGAGAGAGTTAGATAGAGAGAGAGTTAAATAGAGAGAGAGTTAGAGAGAGAGAGAGTTAGAGAGAGGGAGAGTTAGAGAGAGAGTTAGAGTAGAGAGAGAGTTATGAGGAGAGGAGTTAGAGAGAGAGAGAGTAGAGAGAGAGAGAATTAGAGAGAGAGAGAGTTAGGAGGAGAGAGTTAGAGAGAGAGAATGAGAGTTAGAGAGAGAGAGTTAGATAGAGAGAGAGTTAAATAGAGAGAGAGTTAGAGAGAGAGAGAGAGTTAGAGAGAGGGAGAGTTAGAGAGAGAGTTAGAGAGAGAGAGAATTAGAGAGAGAGAGTTAGAGAGAGAGTTAGATAGAGAGAGATGTGAGAGTTAGAGAGAGAGAGTGAGAGTTAGAGAGAGACAGAGTTAGATAGAGAGAGAGTTAAATAGAGAGAGAGTTAGATAGAGAGAGAGTTAGAGAGAGAGAGAGAGTTGGAGAGAGAGAATTAGAGAGAGAGAGAGTTAGAGAGAGAGAGAGTTAGATAGAGAGAGAGTTAGTTAAATAGAGAGAGAGTTAGATAGAGAGAGAGTTAGAGAGAGAGAGAGAGTTAGAGAGAGAGTTGGAGAGAGAGAATTAGAGAGAGAGAGTTAGAGAGGGAGAGAGTGTTAGAGAGAGAGTTAGAGAGAGGGAGAGTTAGAGAGAGAGAGGTAGAGAGAGAGAGTTAAAGAGAGAGAGAGAGGTAGAGAGAGTGAGAGTTAGAGAGAGAGAGTTAGATAGAGAGTTAGAGAGAGAGTTAGAGAGAGAGAGAGTTAGATAGAGGGAGAGTTAGACAGAGAGAGAGTTAGACAGAGAGAGAGTTAGACAGAGAGAGAGTTAGACAGAGAGAGAGTTAGAGAGAGAGAGTTAGAGAGAGAGTTAGATGGAGAGAGAGTTAAATAGAGAGAGAGTTAGATAGAGAGAGAGTTAGAGAGAGAGAGAGAGTTAGAGAGAGAGTTGGAGAGAGAGAATTAGAGAGAGAGAGAGTTAGAGAGAGAGAGTTAGAGAGAGAGAGTTAGATAGAGAGAGAGTTAAATAGAGAGAGAGTTAGATAGAGAGAGAGTAGAGAGAGAGAGAGTAGTGAGAGAGAGAGTTGAGAGAGAGAGAATTAGAGAGAGAGAGAGAGAGTTAGAGAGAGAGAGAGAGTTTAGTTAGAGAGGAGAGTTAGAGAGAGGGATGAGTTAGAGAGAGGAGTAGAGAGAGAGAGTTAGGTAGAGAGAGAGAGAGTTAGAGAGAGATGAGAGTTTTAGAGAGAGAGAGTTAGAGAGAGAGGTGAGAGAGAGAGAAGAGAGAGAGTTAGATAGAGGGAGAGTTTAGACAGAGAGAGAGTTAGACAGAGAGAGAGTTAGACAGAGAGAGAGTTAGAAGAGAGAGAGTTTAGAGAGGAGAGAGAGTAGATAGAGGGAGAGTTAGTAGCCAGAGAGAGAGAGTTCGACATAGAGAGAGTTCGCGGAGAGGAGAGAGTTAGAGAAGAGAGACAAGAGAGAGAGCGAGAGAAGAGACGTGCTTCCCGTAGGTTAGACCACGCCATGAGATTGGAAGAAGAATGACATATACTCATGCTTTGAGGGAATACCTTGAAAACAGAATTCATTATATAGGATGTATAGAGAGCATACTCATCCATCGCGCATCGCGGCCTCAACCTTAGGATTCGATTGTGCCAGTCAGTCACTTAGAATATGCTTCTATTTGAAAATCGAATTCAAGTTTGGAAATCTGTAGCAATAGCTGTGTTCAATACACCACTCAAATTGGAATTTATCATCAGTGTTTAACAGTTATCGCACGATCCATGCATCGCATTAAATATGAACGGACCCTAAATTATGTTTAATGGTAGATCGAGATTAGTTCGTATTCGCGTTCAGATTAGATTCATAATTTACAGCCGAAGCTAATCAATTCCGTTTTGCATGACACTGCTAAGGTACTGTAGAAATAGTACGCCATTTTCAGCATACAAGTGTCATAAAATAAATAACAGTGGTTTCAGGCTAGAACAAAAATAATTAGGAATGAAAAATAGGGTATGATTGCAGATTTTAGGAGTATATTAAATAGATGACCACCAGGTTACTAAAGAGTAAAAAGAGGAAATATTTGAGACAGAAGATTAAATGATCTGGAAATGAATACCAAAAATAAGAACATTAGAGAATTATATCAAGAAATTTGGATACAGAAGTAAGGGTTTCAGGCTAGAACAAACATAATTCGGAATAGAAATGGGGATATGATTGCAGATTCCATGAGTATATTAAATAGATGGAAAAGTTACTTTAATCAGCTATTAAATGTACATACAGAACAGGACATTGAGGAGGATAATTTACAGACATAAGAAATGCTAGTTGCAGAAGCAAGTGCATTACTTACTTACTTACTTACTCACTGGCACTATCGAACCCGTAGGTTCATGGCCGCGCGGACATAAGCTCTCCATACATCCCTATCCTGAGCCAATCATTCCCTGTATAATCTACTTCCCTCAAATCATAGTTAATGTTATTCTCCCACCTCATTCTTGGTCTACCAACTGGGCGTTTTCCCTCTGGTTTTCCTACAAGAAGCTTCCATGCACATCTTTCATTCCCCATACGTGCAACATGTCCTGCCCATCGCAGTCTACGAGACTTAACTGTTCTTATTATATCTGGCTTCCCATAAAGACCAAGTAGTTCATTGTTATGTAGTCTTCTCCATTCACCTGTCTGTTCATCTCTCTTTGGTCCAAAAATTTTCCTAAGTACTTTATTCTCAAATACTTGTAATCTCCTTTCCTCTCTTAAAGTAAGAGTCCATGTTTCGCACCCATATAATATAACTGGTAGAATAATAGTTTTATATATCTTCAGCTTAACGTTTTTTGAAAGGAGTTGGGACATCAAAAGTCTCTGCAATGCATAGTAGCATGCATTTCCAGAATTGAGCCTATGTTCAATTTCTTTGTGCATCTCATTCCTATTTGTGATTATTGTTCCTAGGTATTTGAATTCAGACACTTCCTCAAAATTTCCCTCATTTGTCATTAGCTGTCCATTTCCATTATATAATGAATTTATACGTGTGACCATATATTTAGTTTTATTGATATTTACTTCCAGTCCTAATTTCTTAGTGTTACTCAATAGTGTGTGCGTGTTGGCCTTTAGTATCTCCTCGCTATCGGCCAATAATAATACATCATCAGCATAAACTAACAGCTTATTAATACCATTGAGTTGTAAGCCTTCCTCATTCTCTAAAGATTTAATGGCATGCTCTAGGTAGCAAGTGCATTAGAGGTTGAAATGGCGATAGAAAAATTGAAGATATATGAAGCATCAGGTTCAGATGGGATCCCAGCAGAACTGATAAAATCAGGGGGAGAAAAATTGATGGACAACATATGTTGGCTGCTTAGTGTGATTGTGGAAAATAAGCTCTTCTAGATGAATGGAAAGAATCGATTTTTCGTACCAATTTATAAGAAATGAGATAAAATTAATTGTAACAACTACAGGGGTTCTCATTACTACTACTTTCAACTTCGTACAAAATCCTAACAAATATATTAGTAAGCAGACTTACTCCCTATATTGATGACATTCTAGGAGATCATCAATGTGCATTTAGAAGAAACAGGTCTACAACAGATCAGATTTTTAATATAAGACAGATCTTACAAAATAAATTGCAATATAATGGTACTGTACATCAACTGTACATAGACTTTAAAAAAAACATACGATTTAATTAAGAGGGGTGAAGTTATATAGTGTAGGCAAACAGTTTTCAGACACTTTTGAAATCCAGAATGGGTTGAAGCAAGGAGATGCACTATCTCCTCTACTATTTAATTTTGTACTAGACCATGCCATTAAATCTTTAGAGAATGAGGAAGGCTTACAACTGAATGGTATTAATAAGCTGTTAGTTTATGCTGATGATGTAGTATTGTTGGCCGATAGCGAGGAGATACTAAAGGCCAACACGCACACACTATTGAGTAACACTAAGAAATTAGGACTGGAAGTAAATATCAATAAAACTAAATATATGGTCACACGTATAAATTCAGTATATAATGGAAATGGACAGCTAATGACAAATGAGGGAAATTTTGAGGAAGTGGCTGAATTCAAATACCTAGGAACAATAATCACAAACAGGAATGAGATGCACAAAGAAATTAAACATAGGCTCAATTCTGGAAATGCCTGTTATTATGCATTGCAGAGACTTTTGATGTCCCAACTCCTTTCAAAAAAAACGTTAAGCCGAAAATATATACAACTTTTATTCTACCAGTTATATTATATGGGTGCGAAACATGGACTCTTACTTTAAGGGAGGAAAGGAGATTACGAGTATTTGAGAATAAAGTTCTTAGGAAAATTTTTGGACCAAAGAGAGATGAACAGACGGTGAATGGAGAAGACTACATATAACAATGAACTACATGGTCTTTATAGGAAGCCAGATATAATAAGAACAGTTAAGTCTCGTAGACTGCGATGGGCAGGACATGTTGCGCGTATGGGGAATAAAAGACGTGCATGGAAATTTCTTGTAGGAAAGCCGGAAGGAAGGCGCCCAGTTGGTAGACCAGAATGAGGGTGGGAGAACAACATTAACCATGATTTGAGGGAAGTAGATTATACAGGGAATGATTGGAAAGCATTAGCTCAGGATAGGGATGTATGGAGAGCTTATGTCCGCGCGGCCATGGACCTACGGGTTCGATAGTGCTGTGAGTAAGTAAGTAAGAAGTTATATAGTATCCTTCTGGAGTTCGGAATTCCTAAGAAGTTAGACTTATTCGAATGTGTCTAAATGGCACAAAGGGTAAGGTGCGTGTAGGCAAACAATTTTTTTTTTAATATGATGATCTTGAAGAAGATTTCAGGGCTGTAGGTCGTAGTCTCGAGGCTTGAAGTTTCCCGACGTTTCTCCAGAGACAATCCTTGAGGATGCCAGACGCAGTCTCTCTCGGAAACCTTGCGTGATGGAGAAAAATCGATATCACATTTGAATTCAGGAGAAAAATACTATCAAAATCACATATTTTTTCTTTCTGAGACAAAAAAAAAGTTTATTTTTTGTTGCTCAGTGTGTTTAGCATTTTATTTTACAGAAGTTGGTATGACAAGAATACCTGAAATGCGTAATAGAAGTTGGATAATTACTGATGTAATTTACGATGGCAATTATTGTGCTTTTATGAATACTGTTATAGCAGTACTGATTATATTATCGATTTTGAACCATTAGTCGAAACGTTATGTCCCTGTAATATCTCCCTGGACACAGTAACATGATATTAATTAGACAGTAAATTCAATATGGTATTTTTTGCACGATGGTGCGTTCTGTCGTACTTACAGCAATAGCGACCATGATTGAAAGTTCAATTTCCTAAATTTCGGGGTTGCCAACCTATAAATAACTAAATAACTATACTGTAATATTACAAACTAGTGTGGGAAGTAAAACTACTGCCCTTTATGTATACTATGTAGAATGCATATACAAAAATAAATCCAAAAGGTAGTGTTAATGTACATTATACGATACAAATCACTGAATTTTAAATGATCTGAACTTTATTTGAAACAATATGAAAAGTAGTAGTAGGACTTTATTAGACAAAAAAGTAAGATATTTACAATATTATTTACAAATATGAGTCGCACGGGCAGTAAGCCGTACGTGCTGTTGACAGTGCGTTACAATAAAGTAATAATTGGTACTAGTGTAAAGAAAAATAAACAAAAACAGCAATAACATTACAATTACATAAAGAAAACACAATAAAAATATTACAATTAAATAATAAAAACAATAAATACGTACTTGTCGCCATTTTGTTCCTATTAGTGTCATGGCCTGCTGTAGTCTCAACTAATTTATTTTTGGCATTTACCGTATGAAAATTGGCTAGACTGTTAAGGTTAGTCAGTTGTTTATAATACAATGTTGGAGTTATAAAGAAAAACATTTTAATTCTATATCAGTAATATTGTTGTTTACATTAATGCTCTCTGATTGATGTGAACTAACTACTCTCCGATCTAGTTATCGTCCTGTATTTGTAATAATAATAATAATAATAATAATAATAATAATAATAATAATAATATTAATAATAATAATACTTACTCTTACTTATTACTCACTAGCACTATCGAACCCGCAGGTTCATGGCCGCGCGGACATAAGCCCTCCATACATCCCTATCCCGAGCTAATGCTTTCCAATCATTCCCTGTATAATCTAGTTCCCTCAAATCATAGTTAATGCCGTTCTCCCACCTCATTCTTGGTCTACCAACTGGGCGTTTTTCCTCTGGCTTTCCTACAAGAAGCTTCCATGCACGTCTTCCATTCCCCATACGCGCAACATGTCCTGCCCATCGCAGTCTACGAGACTTAACCGTTCCTATTACATCTGGCTTCCTATAAAGACCAAGTAGTTGATTGTTATGTAGTCTTCTCCATTCACCTGTCTGTTCATCTCTCTTTGGTACAAAAATTTTCCTAAGTACTTTATTCTCAAATACTTGTAATCTCCTTTCCTCCCTTAAAGTAAGAGTCCATGTTTCGCACCCATATAATATAACTGGTAGAATAATAGTTTTATATATTTTCAGCTTAACGTTTTTTGAAAGGAGTTGGGACATCAAAAGTCTCTGCAATGCATAATAGCATGCATTTCCAGAATTGAGCCTATGTTTAATTTCTTTGTGCATCTCATTCCTATTTGTGATTATTGTTCCCAGGTATTTGAATTCAGCCACTTTCTCAAAATTTCCCTCATTTGTCATATAATAATAATAATAATAATAATAATAATAATAATAATAATAATAATAATAACAATAATAACTTATTTATAAACGCAAATACAATTTAATAAAGAATCTTGCTCAGCCAAACCTTTTTAAATGTTTATCTTCTTTGTCCATTCTTCTCTATCTTTCCATTCCAAAACTTGCAGACCTAGCTCCCTCATACCTTTTCTTATATCATCCATTCATTTAAATCTATATCGACCTCTCTTTCCTTTCCCAGTTGGAATCCATTCCAAATCTTGTCTGAGTAATCTTGTTTCTGGCATTCTACAGTACATATATTATGTATCTACATATGTTGTCTTTATCTTACAAAATCGAATATTGAATTTTGACTTTCATTTGTTGTCTCGTGATTGTATTTCTGATTTTTTTGCAATTTAGAATATAATAATAATAATAATAATAATAATATAACAAATTCAACTTCTTTCAAAATAAAAAAGTAATAGTAATAAACTGAAAATACAGAGTGTTCCGAATCTAATCGTTCAAAAATTAATACAGGAGGTAGAGAACATAAAACAAATATATTTCGGTAAGGAACATAATATGGTCTCAGTGGTCACGTGGTAATGTTAGGGAACATTTTGTTAATGGTGCTGACGCAAGCTGTTGTGTCGGCAGAGGTGGTCCTCTGTTCTGGCCACCCACATCACCTGACCTCACGTGTCTGGATTTCTTCCTCTGGGGGCATTTGAAGCAGCTGGTGTATGAAACCGTTGTGGGAACAGAAGAAAACCTCGTCGCTAGAATTACCGTCGCTGCCAGGACACACCAGGAATCTTCGAACGAACACGACAATCAATGGTCAGACGATGTTTTGCATGCAAACAGACCAATGGTCGTGCATTCAAGCAATTCCTGTGATGCTGCTGATGTAATTAGCATGTTAAACTATCTTCTGTGTAAATTGTCCGTAACATTACAAGTTGACTTTAGAGACCATATGTTCCTTATCGAAATATGTTTGTTTTGATGTTTTACATCTCCTGTATCGTTTGAACGAATAGTTTCGGGACACCCTGTATGCGAAACTGTTATTCTCCCAGTTATATGGATGTGAAAAGTAGACTTTTACTTTAAGGGAGGAGAAAAGGTTAACGAATATTTGAAAATATAGTTCTTACGGTAAGAGAGATGAACAGACAGGTGAATGAAGAAGACTACATAACAGCCAACTACATTATCTTAATGAGAAACCATAATTAATTAAAACAGTTTAGACTGCGACGGGCAGGACATGTGGCACGACTGGGAAATGAAGAAAGAGCATGGAAGCTCATGGAATAGTTTTGTCCACGTGGAATCGAATGTACCGGCGAGTTAGTTTAATAGATGGCACCTTGAAACGTGTGCGGTGCGATGGGTGTGAACGTTTTATAATTGAATTACCACCAGATGGTGACACGCAAGTTGAATGTTACATAGAGTCCAGTATTGTTCCCTAGACACTAATGAACACCACCCAATCCATTGGGACAGAGAAAAAAGTGGACCCGGACTGCCCTACAGGGTGAAAATTATTTAAACCGACAAACTCTGGGAGGTTGTAGGGGACACTAAAACAAATATTGTTCCCTAATGCCATATTTTCCTATGAGGATTATTTAAACCAGTAGAGGGCGTATTACGTTCTTCAGTTCTCATGACTACAACTGCTGTTGATGGTAGGAATTGTTTTGTCCACCAGTGTAGTAGTGAATTGTATCTGTTTACTAATGGAGCGATACACCTGGAGTGAGTACACTGATATGTGTGGGCCGGTGTTGTTGGGGACTGTTTAATTGGGACATATCTCCTACCTAGGCCATTAAATGGCAGGCACTATTACAATTTTCTCGCCAGAGCATTGCCAGAATTGCTGGAAGACGTCCCGCTCCCTACAAGACAACGCATGTGGTTCCAACATGACGGGGCGCCGGCACATTTCAGTCGTCGTGTTCATCGATTCTTGAACCGACGATTTTCAGAAAAGTTGATTGGCAGAGGTGGTCCTGTACCATGGCCTGCTCGACCCCCAGATATGACCCCTTTGGATTTTTTTGTGTGGGGAGAGATGCGCAACCTTGATTACACAACTCCTGTTGCATCAGAAGAGGATCTGGTTGCCCGGATAGTAGCAGCAGCAGGGGCAATTAACGATACTCCTGGAGTTTTTGCCCGTGTTAGACAGAATATGATCCGCCGGTGTAACCTTTGTTTACATGTCAATGGAGGCATTTTTCAATCTCTACTGTAATTTAAGTAATTGCGTTGTGTTAATGTGTTGTCTCTTGATAATAAAAATGCAAAAGTGTTTGTTGGTTTAATTAATTTGCCGCCAGAGAAATCTTGCTCTACCGGTTTAAACAATCCTCATAGGAAAAAAATGACATTAAGGAAAAATGTTTGTTTTGGTGTCCCCTACAACCTCCCAGAGTTTGTCGGTTTAAATAATTTTCACCCTGTATATTACGAATGTTAAAATACAGATTAACTACTTAATTTGTGCCAAATTCCGAAGGAATGAAGCTGTTAAAGTTGTTTTCATAAAACGATTTTTGGAAACATTTTAGGCTAAACTTTACAAAGTGCGACGCGACTCTTTTAATTCCTTCATAAGCACCTGTCAAATTTTATGCTTAAGTAAATTATTTTTAGTCTTTTCATCTTACCTCAATATTAATGTTGATTTGTTCTTGAACATGTTTCGGTTATATCATAACCATCATCATCATCTTGCCCAGACTGGTTGGATTTATGTTGCACATCCTGGATGTCGATGTCAGCTCCATTCTGTGGTTGGCCAAATAACCTCCAAACAAGGTCACGCTCCGTCGGTATTTCAAAATTCATAACTCTCTTTTTGTGCAACATAAATCCAACCAGTCTGGGCAAGATGCTGATGACGATTATGATATAATCGAAACATATTCAAGAACAAATCAACATTAATATTGAGGTAAGATGAACAGACTAAAAATAATTATTTAAAATAACCTCAAAATATCACTTCCTAAAATAAAGTATTTATTCTTAAGATTCCACTTTTCAAATTATTTTCCACCTTACAATGATTTTATATGTTTTCTGACGATTATTTTAATACATTTTTCTACGATATTTAACTACTTATGTAGCATGAAGACGTGGCAGCCATATTGATTTTAACGAATATTCTATGCAACAACAAAGACGTGTACCAATGCAGCCAACATCGAGTATGTACTAATTAACTGTACACATATACTTCAGAATTTCAGAAGTTACTATTTACTTTTGGGAGTAGCATTCTTTAACAGGTTAGAGTGCTTAAAATGCATTATGTCAGCTTTTAGGTTGGTCTTTCACAGGTTTAGAGTACTTAAATTGCGTTAGGTTAGTTTTTAGATTGGTTAAATATCGTGTATACGTTGGCTGCATCCCGTGATTCCATAGTGTAAACCGCTTCGTCTTCCACTTCACCAGGATTAAATTATACATACAATAAGAATTATGATTGTTACATAATAGATATCCATCCATTGTAATTCTGCCCGAAGGCACGTCCTTCACTGCAATCATAGCATTTCCATGCTATGCTTGCAGCTTTACTAGGGAATTGTAGATGTGGTAGCTTCCCGTTGCTTTCCACACCGATGAAGGATGATGATAATGATAAGGATGATAAGGATGATAATGATGATGATGGCTGAGACCGTTTGGGCCTTAAAGTTTTCCTGACATTTGTCTTACAGGTGAGGAAAAACCCCGATAAAAACCTCACCTAGAAAAACTGCCCCGACCGGGGTTTGAACCTGGACCCTCTGCGTGACAAGGCAGCACGCTACCTCGAGACCACAGCGGTGGACATAATAGATATAGATTACACAATATAAATTTGACAAGGGAGAGAAAGAAAAATAGTGATGATAATAATAATAATAATAATAATAATAATAATAATAATAATAATAATAATAATAATAATAATAATAATAATAATAATAACAACAATAATAATAATAAACAGAAGTAAAGCTCCAGTGGATACTATGAAGTGGATTGATGAAGTCAAAAAGGACATAAAATTGGCATGAATTACTAAAGAAGATATCCCAAACAGAGATATATTTAGAATTAAGGTGAATAAGTGGCAAGTTGACCAAGAGGACAAACCGAAGGAAAAAAACTGGAACAACTTGGACAGATGATAGAAAACAAGCTCATAGCAAAAGAATGAAAGACATTTGGGCTCAAAGGAAACGCTTCTAAGTATTTTGCGTAGTCCTACATGGGCTCATCCGCAATAAAAAAATTAATAATAATAATAATAATAATAACAATAATAATAACAAAGGAGTAATACTAAGAAATTAGGACTGGAAGTAAATATCAATAAAACTAAATATATGGTCACATGTAGAAAAATCATTATATAATGGAAATGGACAGCTAATGACAAATGAGGGAAATTTTGAGGAAGTGGCTGAATTCAAATACCTAGGAACAATGATCACAAATAGGAATGAGATGCACAAAGAAATTAAACATAGGCTCAATTCTGGAAATGCGTGCTATTATGCATTGCAGAGACTCTTGATGTCCCAACTCCTTTCAAAAAACGTTAAACTGAAAATATATAAAACTATTATTCTACCAGTTATATTATATGGGTGTGAAACATGGACTCTTACTTTAAGAGAGGAAAGGAGATTACAAGTATTTGAGAATAAAGTTCTTAGGAAAATTTTTGGACCAAAGAGAGATGAACAGACAGGTGAATGGAGAAGACTACATAACAATGAACTACATGGTCTTTATAGGAAGCCAGATATAATAACAGTAGTTAAGTCTCGTAGACTGCGATGGGCAGGACATGTTGCACGTATGGGGAATGAAAGACTTGCATGGAAGCTTCTTGTAGGAAAGCCAGAGGGAAAACGCCCAGTTGGTAGACCAAGAATGAGATGGGAGAATAACATTAACTATGATTTGAGGGAAGTAGATTATACAGTGAATGATTGGAAAGCATTAGCTCAGGATAGGGATGTATGGAGAGCTTATGTCCGTGCGGTCATGAACCTACGGGTTCGATAGTGCCAGTGAGTAAGTAAGTAAGTAAGTAATAATAACAAAGATAATAACCTATAATTAGATTAAGTAAATGACTTGGTAAAAGAAAGTTTAAAATGTAATGAAACAATAAAAGTGTACATGGAACAGGGTTAATGGTACTATGACATAGAATCCCCATTTTTTATCAAATATCTTTCAATGATTACATCCTCAATACCTAGATTTCTTCGCAATTTGCTAAGAGAATAACTAGACAGAGCATTTTCTCCATTATTGGAGACGTAGCCATTCAAGGAATAGAATAATGGAGAAATGTGATCATATCTTGGGACATTAAATTCGAATCTGATATACTTACTGTAAGTAAGTGAAAAGTAGAGAGGAAAAAGTTTGCATAGACGAGGAAATGTTGTGCAAATGTTGATGTAGGATACTAGGACAGTATTATTTGCTTTCATCTTGTTTCGCTTGCAGTAGCATGTTTAGATTATTTATTTGTAGCTGACCAAAATGCTTACGTTACTGGAAACTACCTCCCCCCCCAGAACAATATTGCTTTTGACTGATTACAAAATACGTAGGTATGCATTTTCAGTAGCAACCTTCTGCATGCAACATTGATTGAATCACCATTTCATTCTTCTTATAAGCCCTTGATTCCTCAACCATACTAATTTAGTTACACTTGTTTTTCTGTATAGATGTCATTGGAGTAGCCCATAGTCATCGTTCCGCCTCATACCGACATCTAGGAAACCAAGATAGTACTAAACGGGAAAATTCGGTAAATTTTGATTAGATGCCTCTTTATTCAGGCTTAATTAATTCTCTTCAGTTTTAAATGCTCAATGCATTTCCCCAAAAACCGGATTAAAGTTACTGTAAATTTTATTGTGGATTTTCAGTCATTCAAAACAAACAAAAGATAACGGTACTTGAGATCACAATAAGGGTGAAGGCCAAAACTCATTCCTCTACTGTTCATAAATGTTAACAAAAGATTACCCTGCGAAAGGATGTACAAAATATTGCAAAATATATAATAGCAGAGTTAAAAATGTGTACCTCGTCTTCTGAGTTGAAGGCCATTTAACTGCCAGCGAGTCTAACTCGTCTTTTGAGGCGAATGGGTTAATGATCTTTTATGAGCCTGAAAATATTCAGACTCGGGACCCACGGCTTGAAGTCCCTCCCGGAGATTTGCTCCTTGGATTTTTCCATCATAAAAGATGCATCGACTCCGGCCGGGTTTCAACCCGCGACCCTCGGGACCACGAGCATAATCATTAGTCCACTTTTATACAGATCTGATTAAATACTTCTAACAAGGGAACTATTACCCATTGCATGCCGAGGCCTACCTTGAAATTTCTACCAGAGAAGCGTTGTGATGTACCAAGGTAAAGGTAAAGTGATCTCACTGCAGGCCTTAGGATGACCTTGGGGAGGTAGGAGGTTAAAGTTTCCACTTTTTCTAGAAAAACGCCACTTTATGTCAGGCGGGTTGTCAGTCATGCGTGCCGGCTACCTTTACTCCCAGAACAAGCGTCTGGTACACTTTTCCGTTAGAGGCTGAGTCCACACAAAAAACCTGTTTTTAACTGCAAGGCACTGATATCGAAGCTAGAATCCAGAAATAGCAACCCACTGTAGGGAGCAGATGGACTCCCTGCATGAGTAAGAGCGGAGTGAACTGAGGCGGGACGCGGCACGGATGCAAGTAGTGAGGGTTATCCAATCTTCATATTCAGGAGTTGTTTTGCTTCCCTATAGTTTCAATGAGAGATTTGGCGCTGGATTGTAATGTCTTGTAGTTAAAAATTCCAGATTGTTTTTTTGACACGGACTTGGTAGATCAGAACGCTTCCCTGTGGGAAATTTCAAGTTAGTTTCATCGTCAGAAAATCAAGGGAATTCCTCAGCAGCTTTGTGATTCGATTTTGCAGGTGTACGGAATATATCTTTCTGTTGTTAATTGAAACGTATGTATCGTTGCTAGAAAACAAACATTAAGGCTAGAACATTTTATTAAATTTGGGATTTCGGGTAAATATCTACTCCTAAATTTCTGATTTCGGGTAAATATCCACTTCTAAATTTCTGATTTCAGGTAAATATCCACTTCTAAATTTCTGATTTCGGGTAAATATCCACTTCTAAATTTCGGATTTCGGGTAAATATCCACTTCTAAATTTCGGATTTCGGGTAAATATCCACTTCTAAATTTCGGATTTCGGGTAAATATCCACTTCTAAATTTCGGATTTCGGGTAAATATCCACTTCTAAATTTCGGATTTCGGGTAAATATCCACTTCTAAATTTCGGATTTCGGGTAAATATCCACTTCTAAATTTCGGATTTCGGGTAAATATCCACTTCTAAATTTCGGATTTCGGGTAAATATCCGCTTCTAAATTTCGGATTTCGGGTAAATATCCGCTTTTAAATTTCGGATTTCGGGTAAATATCCGCTTTTAAATTTCGGATTTCGGGTAAATATCCACTTCTAAATTTCGGATTTCGGGTAAATATCCACTCCTAAATTTCAGATTTTGGCTAATTTCGACATATAAATTCCGGATTTCGGGTAAATATCCATTCTTAAATTTCGAATTTCGAAACCCGTAGGTTCATGGCAACGCGGACATAAGCTCTCCATAGATCCCGGTCATGAGCTAGCGTTTTCCCTTCAGCTCCTGTATAATTTATTTCCATCAAGTCATGATTAATATTATTCTCCCTCCTAATTATTGACCTACCTTTTGGACCCATTTCCTCTGGTTTTCCTACAATAACTTTCCATGCCCTCTTTCTTTTTCCATTTGGGTCACATGTCCTGCCCATCTCAATTTACGAGACTTAACTGCTCCCATTATATCCGGATACTTATAAATATTGTATAGCTCACTTTCGTGTAGTCTTCTCCATTCTCCTGTTCAACTCTCTTGCGTTCTAAAATGTTCCTAAGAGCTTTATTCTCAAATACTCGTAATCTTTTCTCCTTCCTTAAATTAAGAGTCTATGTTTCACATCCATATAATATAACTGGCGGTAGGAATGATTGAGTACTTATTTCTGTGCGAGCATGAGGCTCCGAGTTTCATAGTGCCAGTTAGTTAGTTAATTTAAAAGAACATTGCACAAGATTATGAAGATTTAGGATATACTCGTATGACCAGAAAATTAATAGAAGAATACATATAATAATTATGAGAACAGTTAAGTCTCGTAGACTGCGATGAGCAGGACATGTGGCACGAATGGGGAATGAAAGACATGCATGGAAGCTTTTGTAGGAAAACCAGAGGGAAAACTCCCAGTTGGTAGACCAACAATGAGGTGGGAGAATAACATTAACTATGATTTGAGGGAAGTAGATTATACAGGGGATGATTGGAAAACATTGGCTCATGATAGGGATATATGGAGAGCTTATATCCGCGCGGCCATGAACCTACGGGTTCGATAGTGCCAGTGAGTAAGTAAGTAAGTAAAAATTATTAAGAATTAATAGTATTGCATTTTGATAACATGTATTTATTCATGAATGAGTGTTGTTCCTATTTTCCGCGTTTTGTCCAGAAATTTACCCAGGTTTATCCAATTTCCTGGATTTACCATTAACTCGTAGCATGCCAATCTTTCACGATTTGAATTTAGAAACCTTTCCGGTAATAACTGACGCCTCCAATGTTTTAAATCGTTAAATTTTCCTAATATATGTATCTCGTCTTCAAAGGAAAATTTGCAATTGCTTGCCACAATGGAATGTTGTGGGATAAAAATATATGTAATAAAAATAAAATGAATATATATCATACAATTGTTGTAAAATCATCATTACTTATGGAGCAGAACTTCGGTCATTAACAACAAAAACAAATAAATATATTTTGGCAATTGATATGGATTTTATACGAAGGGCAGCAAGAATTTCAAGAAGAAAAACATTAGAAACTCGGTTATAAGGGAGAAAATGAAGATTGAAGACACTATTTTAAATTATATTAAAACTCAGCAATTAAGATGGTACGGACATTTCGAGCGAATGGAAGAGGATCGTGTACCAAACTGTGTTTTGGAATGGAAACCTGAGGGAAGACGAGGCAGAGGAAGATCTAAAACTTCCTGGAGTCAGGAAATATATTTATACATGAAGGAGAAATATCTACAACCAGGGGATTGGATGGACCGACAAAATTGGCTATTAGGAATCGGACGATGCCAAAGGCATTAAACAACCGATGATCTATCAAATTCGTAAACAATGGTTGGTAAAACTGGTCGTTAACTTTCCACTATTGATATTTGTCTATCGATTTTTCGAAGATGTACTTAGAACGGCATGAGCTCAGCTGTGTTTTTTCTCATTGAAAACAATGTTTGCTTTTGTGGAAAACAGATTTTTATGAGAGTAGCAAAATATTTTCTTGGTTCTTATATGGGATGTTGAGGATAAACGTAACAAATTGTTACAAAAACAAACACACGCTCTTTAACACTTGTATGTTTTTGTAAGATAAAGAGGGCCTTGATAATTCCCAATACAAACTTTTAGGGCTTGTGGAGTGGACTAAAAGGGAAATGTAAACAATTGCATAGAGAAATCTACCTTGAAATTTATCCCATAGAAGCGTTGTGATGTATACTCGTATCAGCCATTTAGTTTACTGGCGGCATCAAAGGCAACTGTTTCCCTCTGATTAAAAAAAAATATACATGGTATCTTTACCTTGTCGTGGTGGAGTGGCTTGCGTGCTTAAATGATCCTGAGAGCTATGCCGGCGGTAGCATTGCTGCCGATAGTGTTACCCATGCCGGACTGGTCGAAGGTGATAAGCCAGACGAAAAAAGTACCTTGGTCGAAAGAGTGACGATCTTTCACAGTAAAAATACAACCGTCAAGAAATGCGGACTTGGGTTTAACTGGGGTAAAATTTTCCGGAGGTAAAATAGTCCCCCATTCGGTTCTCCGGGCGGGGACTACTTCAGGGAACCCATGCCAAAGGCTCAAACATATGGACATGTCCCTAGGAACATGGAATGTTACGAATGAGATGGGAGAATAACATTAACTATGATTTCAGGGAAGTAGATTATATAGGGGATGATTGGAAAACATTGGCTCAGGATAGGGATGTATGGAGAGCTTATGTCCGCGCGGCCATGAACCTACGGGTTAGATAGTGCCAGTGAGTTAGTTAGTTATTGTTACTGCCAGGTAGAGACGGGGAGTAGCTTCTAAGACGTCGCTCCAATCACCAAAAACTGAAAAAGTTCTCTACCAATAATGTCTTCGCATTTTTTAATGACGTTTTCATGTCTACTCCACGTGGATATAATTATCTTAATAGCGTTGCAACTTTTGTCTTTTGCAGTAACTTTAGTTGGTAAAAATGTATTCCAGTGAGTAGAACGTGACAACGTAGCTTGATATGTTAAATACTTATGCGTGCAAAATAGATCTATCTAACCGCAAAGTAAAGCGCCTGTGAACTAAATAACTTAGGGCCGCATGCAAATACATTAGTCTCTACTCAAATTACTTCCAATCACCGGTGAGCTGACTTTTCGTGAACAAGTGCAAAGATTGAATTAGCGACCCACTAACTGGTCATGCATGAAAGTTGTCGTTTTCGTAATATTGGCAAGAAATTACTCGGAATTCTCAGCGATAAAACCACTTCCGTTATTTTCGTCTGCTAGATGAACGCATTTACGCTTGCGTCCCGCAAATACCGTATACGACGACGTCTGCGTCGCGCGATATTACGCCGATTCTCCTGTTCTCCCAGTTGAATTCTTTGGTAGACTCTATCAAATTCCTCTTCTCCGCGTATACCGAAAACATGATCGAAGTCTTCAAGGTCCGACATCTTGGATAAAGCAGCAAGGTACGCGGCAAGGTTTCAAACTACATCGGTTCCCATCGGTTTGCTCACGATGCATTCTCTGCAAAGTCACCTCGTCAGGCAACTTAGGAATTTCGACAATTATTATCGCATGAACAGGTTTTTGAGTACGCAAAAAGTCTTTGGATGCAACTTTCTCAGCAGAGGACGACTTTTACGGTCTAATGCGTTCATAGATACGATCCTTAGTCGTCTACACTAAGATAGTGTTAAAAACATAATCTGCTGCTTTCAAGTGCAAGGCACAGGAATCGAAACCAGAATCAAGCAGTGGAAGAACTTTTTCCTTTAATATTTTTAAATAATAAACATAATACTCCCCTGCATCGTTGCCATTTTCCCCTTGTATTATATGAATAAAAATGTGTTTTTCCTTGTCCTTTAATTTAATTTGTTCTGTAACAGGACGGGGATTAAAACAAATACCGAGGGAATATGTTGTTGTGTTTCACGTCCCCTATGTACTGTGTGAAGCATAGACCAACACTCGCAATAATTACACTGGTGAACATGATTTTCGTCTCATGAGTACCAATAGTTGTACTTAATGCAGTTTTTTTTATCGTGTTTTCAAATATGTATTCGGAATTTCTCCATCACCCACAGTTTTTTTATTTCAATTTAAATTAATGGATTTAAATAATTATTTTTTTATTAAACGTCTTTTCGTCCATTTGTCCATTGTAAAATAAAACGGGGAACACTTTCATCAGGAGATTTCAGCTATGGAAAAGAGATATCAAGGTAAATGGAATCCTAATATGCTGGCCGATTATTATTGGACCATCAAGAGGGATGCTCCACAGGCGAAATATAGCAGAAAATCGTAACTTCTAACTTTTAGGTGAGTCCGAATGTTCTAATATTGTGTAGTTACGAATGTAGAAAATATTAAAATGTTTGAAATTATAAATTCCTGTCTCTCGGAAACCTTACGTGATGTAGAAAAACCGATATCATATTTGAATTCAGGAAAAAAAAAATACCATCAGAATCACATATTTTTCTTTCTGAGATAAAAAAAAATTGTTGCTCAGTATTATAGAGTAATGCATCAATAAATGTCTGTACGATTCTTTTATTTTGAGCGAAATGCACATTTGCGGCCCAAAATGCATCAGACGTTTTGGTTATTCTATCCCAGGATAACACCTATGAATATTCGATCGGAAAACAAGTGACTGCTAGTATTGTTGTCCAATGTGATAACACATGTTCCCAATAGAGCCAATTGCCAACATGTTTACTCACATATAAGGGGATTCTATGCCAGTAGACTGGATCACCAAAGGAAAACTATTATCAGAGAAAAACTTGGAGTACTAAGTTTAAATGAAGATATAGAAAGATACCAACAGGAATGGAATAAATAATAGTTTTAAAAAACTAAAATAACACGCTTTATTGGAAAACCGAACTAAAACATGAAACAATAATTTTAATTTCCAACACGCTTGTGATAAAATTAAAGTCGTCAACAAAAAAATCATCACCAACACCATTTGGAATAAAACTAGAGTTATCTAAAAAAAACAATTTTACCATCATAAGCGTGGGGTTCTCTATATCAGTTAATATATTTTGATAATAAACATATATTGGTAAAAGTAAAGTCTCTAAGAAGAAAACGTAAAAACCATAAAAAGCACCCCACGCTTTTGATGGTAAAATTATTATTTTTTTAGATAACTCTAGTTTTATTCGAGATGTGTAGGAGATGATTTCTTTGTTGACCACTTTAATTTTATCCCAAGCGTATTTTAAATTAAATTTATTTTTTAATTTTTAATTCGGTTTTCTAATAAAGCGTGTTGTTTTAGTTTTTTAAAACTATTATTTTTTTTAAATTTTTAGTTTAATTGATTGTCATGAACAGGAATCCCATGAAAATTTAATTGCTTAATACTCTTCTAAAAAAATCCTTCGGGCCGGATTTGAACCAGCTGCCTATGGATTACTGAAATTATATACCACTACAGTCTACCGAACTGGGCACTTAGAACGATTGACTGAAAAGTCGATAAGTCCGTAACCTATTATACCGGTTTTTATTATTATTATTATTATTATTATTATTATTTTTTTTTTGGTTTTCTGATGATCCTGGCCAGGATTTTAGAACAAAAGTATGAAATTATTGTATTGTAATTAGTCCTTTACAAGTATACACAGTTTTAAGTCAATCCAATGTTTTTAAGTTGGTGAAAATCGTGTTCAAAGATTCCGTTACATAGATACAGGTCAAGCAAATATAAAGCGTGTAAAAATCATCTGAGTAGAATGGAGAGAAGTAGACCTCCAAAATTGGCATTCCAATATACTACAACTGGACATAGGGGTCCAGTAACACCATAACATGGATGGAAGTATCAGAACCATGTTTACCGTCACAGGTCATGTGGCCTAAAACGGATTTGTTCCTGATGATGATGATGATGATGATGACTATTCCAGTAGTTCACCTACATTAGTTGGGAAAATTAGGGTGAGAAATGGGAGAGTTATAAAACACCGAATTACTTTAGCGTTCACTTGTTTGTTAGCGTGTTTTTGTGATAAGTTGGTTACACTGTCTTAGCAATGACAAAACGTATTTTTTTTGTTCAATGTCACCACGTTATCATTTTGACATTCTGGTAATCTCTCCTGGCATGGCGTTATTGTAACCCACTTCTGAGGTTGGGGTGCCTGGAAGGCGAAGTTACGCTGTACCGATGATATATGATGATGATTGTAATGATGCGCCAGGAGAGGCCTTAATCCTAAACTTAATGAACATGTTAATCATGATAATGATGGCCAGGTGATGTTTGGGGACCGTTTGGGCCTTAAAGTTTCCTGACATTTTCAATTTTTTATAAGTTTCATGATGTGTTCCGTTGAGGTGTTATTCAAAATTAAAATATTCCATAATTTTATATTTTAATTCCTGACATTTGTCTTTACAGGTGAGGAAAAACCCCGAAAAAGTACAATCACCCAGGAAACTTGTCCCGACCGAGGATCGAACCCGGGCCCGCTGCGTGACAAGGCTGAACGCTACCTCGAGACCACAGCGGTTTACTATTTTAAATTGTAAATACGGCGATTTTAGGGAACTTTGAGCTCAAATTCTCACTTCATTTTTAAGGCATTTCTCACATTTTTAGGGAAAAAATCAACATATATATTTTTTTCTCTCAGGTAATTATCCACGTACATACATACGTACATAGTGTTCTGATCAAGATCGGGTTTTTTATTGCAAACTCAGCATTCTCCACTCTTTCCTTAATTCAGCTTTCCTTTTCGTATCTGCTTACAAACCAGTATTTTAATATTGCCTATCATCTGATGTCTTTTCTGCCTCTATCTATCTTTCCGTTTACCACTCTTTCTAGGATATCCGTCAGCAGGCAGTTTCTTCTTAGCAGTGGCCAATCCAATTTATTTTCCTCTTATGTATGAGTTCCAGCACAACGCTACAAAAAATTGGAGTATCCCATTTTTATTTCAATTTTTGTGTAGGCTGTACTCTGGCATAGAATATCTGAAATTTTCATTATATTTATCACAAGGATTTCATACTTAAAATATGCACATTTATATTACTTGCAGCGGTCCCCGAACACCATCTGGCCATCATTATCATCAATATCATATTCACCTCATTAGATTAAGTTTAGGTTTAAGGCCTCTCCTGGCGCATCATTACCCATCATCATCACCCATCATGTATTTGGGGCAGCGTAACCCTGCTTTCCAGGCGCCCCAAACTCAGAAGTGGGTAACAATACGCCAATGCCAGGAGAGAATACCTGAAATGTTGAATGACAAAAAGGTGGCATTGAACAAAATAAAAAAAATATTACTTGCAGCATGTATATTAATTTTTTTCCGAATTAATTATCTACCTATCTCTATCTATCTTTGGGTTTTTACAGCTGCTGCCGTCTTCCCGTGCCAAACCTCCAAAGCCTACGATCTTGGGCATCTTCGATGCTTAGCCCTCTTGCTTGCATTAATGTCTTCATGTTTTCCTTCCATGTTAACTTTGGTCTCCCTCTTTTCTTCTTTCTCTTCGGATGCCATTCATATAGTTGCTTCGGCCATCGCTCATCTTCCATTCTTAAAACATGTCCTAACCACTTTAATTCCGTCTACTCAATTCTTTCAATTATGCTTTCTTCTGCTTCCATTATGTTTCTAATTTCCTTATTTGTGACATGTTCTAATTTAGACTTTCTAGCACTTCTCCGTAAATAATCCATTTCTAGAGCTATTAGTCTATTCTTGTAGTACTTACTGATTGTCCATACCTCACTTCCATACATTGCAACAGATTCCACCAATGTAGTAGAAGATATTTTTTGTGTCTTTCCAAATATGCTTATCCCTCCGAATTAATTATAAAATACGAAAATTGCCTTAATTTTGTAGTATCTTAACACATTGGTGACCGACAGCTCTGCGTTCCACCCACCGCTGCTGGACCGGACAATTCTGTCAGTAGGGTGGACTTTTAAATTTTAAACCGAGCTAGCACATTGTGGCTTTTACATCAATATATTTACAATCAATAACAATAATGCATAAGTAAATCTTTATTAGGATTCTCACCAGACCTAGTAGAAATTGAGGGTTTGATAGCGTTGGAAACATTTTCCTTTATGTAAAGGTACAGTGCAAAAGAGCATATGTAGCGAGTTTCTTTTCTTGTGTTCACCAAAAATGCGACAAAGTTTGGAGGGTATTTTTTTCTTTCCAATCACAGTTGGTGTTAATTTATTTTTCTTAATGTCTTAGCCTGCCTGGTGGGTCGTGAGATGGTCTCCTAGAAGTGGTTTCTTTTCTCTCTGTCTTTCTTTCCTCGTCTTCCCTGTCATCTGTTCCTAATTTCACGACTGCCAAACAAGAGGCTTGTTCAAGCAAAAAACTTCTGTTTGACATTTTGCTGTTAGAATTTTGAAATTTATAGACCCTGAAAGCATTAAGGAGTGCACAATTCAGAAGCCACAATACAACGTTCGGCTCCATTTCACTGTTTTTCTAAGGATGGAGTAATATGATAGGTACTGGTCAGCCCTGTCTACATCCTTTACATACTTGTTATATTGAAGTATTCAATAGGACATTTTTACAACTTTACTCCTCCCACTCTCATGTTGCCTGATGCAATGTGCTAACCATTCTTACGTCTCTTTTATCTTTCGATGTTTGTAACATAATGTCCCCCCTTACTACAGAAACACTTTCTCCTGGTTTGAGTTTATTTCCTGCTTCCACAAATTATTTCGGAAGCCCTCTGTTAATCTTTATTGCTTCAGAAACTCTCGTCTTTCTTTCGAGCAAATTTTCAGCTATAGCCACACTATTATAATATTTATCCTGGTGGACACGTTGCCACAGATATAAATCGGCTCCAGAACGCAAAATTGAGTTTCTTTTAATTTTTCCGCTCTGCAACATATATTTACAGGTTACATACGTATTCCGTAATCGCCTAACTATCGGCACTAAAATTCCATATTTCACCAGCCGTCTGTCATAAAACTGTAAACAACTCTTTCTGTAAAGTTGGCAATTTCATAAAAGAGAAGAGAGAGGTACAAAAGCAACTAAAAATTATTTCATAATGAGAAGAAACAAAATTGAATGCCTCATTCAAAAGTGAAGAGGCAGGGAAGCCATATAAAACGTAAAAACGGATATCTCCGTGACCGGTCGTCTAGCGCTGGCCATTTAAACACGGAGATCTCCGTGGCCCGTCACCAATGTGTTAATATAATTTAAATGCAGATAGAACTTAAATTACGTCCGCCATATGTGAATTTCACCCAAGGCCAGTAAATACAACATCAAAGCAGATGGCTGTTTGATTTATATCATTGTTTTGTCTGTAAATCAACGGAAAGTGATACCGAAACATACACATTGATACAACACCCTCTGGCATCAGAGAATGACACTAACACATCAAACAAATTCACCTGATTCCATTTTTATCCGTTTAAAATATTCAGAACTTTTGACCAATGTTGATTAAGTACATGTTAAACTAATAATGTCATGTGTATTAATACTGGATGTTTGGTAAATATTTGTAATTATGGAAATCATAATACGTAATTCCTGTCCCACAAATGACCTGTGTCCTTTATATGTGGCACATAATCTGTTTAATTGAAACGTCATCATTATGTCCGGACCACATCAAATAGATAGACTAATTGACACAAACAAACATGTTAAACATATCAATTTAAAAACTTGGACAGACTCGTTTAAAAATTGTAGATATGATAGCTTTGAAGTTATATTATTATTAATAATAATAATAATAATAATAATAATAATAATATTTATAATAATAATAATAACAATAACAACAGTAACAATAACAATAATAATAATAATAATAATAATAATAATAATAATAATAATAATAATAATAATATTAGTTTAATAATAATATTATTTATAATAATAATAATAATAATAATAATAACAATAACAACAGTAACAATAACAACAACAATAATAATAATAATAATAATAATAATAATAATAATAATAATAATAATAATAATAATAATAATAATAATAATAATAATTATAATAATAATAATTATAATAATAATATAATAATAACAATAATAACAATAATAATAACAATTACAATAATAATGACAGTCCCCTTATCAATATTATTATTATTATTATTATTATTATTATTATTATTATTATTATTATTATTATTATTATTATTATTCTCGTTATTCAATAAAAACTTAGAACAAAAACTTATGTCGATAGAAATAGATTTCTTGGGAGAGCAGCAAGATGTTCAAAATTTAAAAAAAAATATACTGTCATACGAGAAAAAAATGAATATTAGATATTCAATAGTATATTATATAATATATAAGCAATTAAATTGGTGTGGGCACGTACGACGAATGCAAGAAGAAACGTTACAAAAAAATGGAATCGTATCCACCTGGAAGAAGAAGCAAAGAAAGATTTCGAAACTCTTGGATGCAAGAAATAAGAACTGGAATGAGAACAAGAGGACTGGAGGACATAGAGTGGAGAAGAAAAATAAAACTTTAGGCTCAGAAATATGTGTAAACATTAAGAATCTGTATGTAAATAAATAATTAATATAGTTGGTTATTATTATTATTATTTCTACTATTGCTAATTTTTATTTATCACTATTGTTATTGTTATTATTACTATTGTATATTATTGTTGTTTCTTGTTTTACAATTCTTTTATTCATTATTATTATTATTATTATTATTATTATTATTATTATTATTATTATTATGAGATCTTTGGGCAGACCCTTCAAACGTTGGATTGAGACCGTAACAGACCGATACACCACTAGGTCTATCACATGAAAGGAGGAAGAAGAAGAAGATTATTATTATTATTATTGTATTATTATTATTATTATATTATTATTATTATTTCTATTATTATTATTATTATTATTATTATTATTATTGCTATTATTATTATTATTGCTATTATTATTTTATTATTATTATTGCTATTATTATTATTGCTATTATTATTACTATTATTATTGCTATTATTATTATTGCTATTATTATTATTACTATTATTATTATTGCTATTATTACTATTATTATTATTGCTATTATTACTATTATTATTATTACTATTATTATTACTATTATTATTATTATTATTATTGCTATTATTATACTATTATTGCTATTATTATTATTATTGCTATTATTATTATTATTATTTCTATTATTATTACTATTATTGCTATTATTATTATAATTATTATTGCTATTACTATTATTATTACTATTATTATTATTATTATTATTGCTATTATTATTACTATTATTATTATTATTATTGATATTATTATTACTATTATTATTATTACTATTATTATATTACTATTATTATTACTACTATTATATTATTACTATTATTATTACTATTATTATTATTGCTATTATTATTGCTATATTATTATTATTATTATTATTATTATTGCTATTATTGTTATTGCTATTATTATTACTATTATTATTATTATTGCTATTATTATTATTGCTATTATTATTATTATTATTATTATTATTATTGCTATTATTATTATTATTATTATTGTTATTTCAGTATAAAATATCGCTCACATGAGTCTGCTGCTGTTGAACAAACTTGAAGTACACTCAAACATGTGAATACAGAATAATGAACAAACGTTTTAATTATCGGTGTAGTACAAGATTTTAATTAAGATAATTCAAGTGGAAATATCTTGTTTTAGAAAAGAGTAGCAACATTCCCTTAAGACAGAAACCTCAATTAAAACGCCTGAAAATTACCTCCAGTACAAAAAGGTATACTTACATAACTAACTAACCGCTCTTTGTGTTATGTTTAGGTAAATATCCGTCACACAGGAACTGTGTAATCTAGGAATATTCCTCAGCAAGTCAAATTTATTGTCCTATTTTGCTGGTTCACTGAATATATATTTATTATGTTAAATCTGAGAAAATTAATTCCTATTGCAAGCTTATTTAAATGTGTCGGACCGCAGTGAAAACAAATCAAGCACGACCGTAAGTTATTACTAGGGCTAGGATTTTATGTAATAAAAGGTAAGGTTGCAATGCAGATAGTATATATTATTCAACTGTTTGTGTGTGAAACCAAAATAAAAGACAGTCAGAAATCTAATTTCTCATTAAAATATTCAACTGTTTGTATGTGAAACCAAAATAAAAGACAGTCAGATGTCTAACTTTTCTTCATAATATTCAACTCTTTGTGTGTGAAACCAAAATAAAAGACAGTCAGAAGTCTATCTTCTCATTATAATATTCAACTGTTTGTGTGTGAAACAAAAATAAAAGACAGTCAGAAGTCTAACTTCTCATTATAATATTCAACTCTTTGTGTGTGAAACCAAAATAAAAGACAGAAGTCTAACTTCTCATTAAACTATTCAATTGTTTGTATGTGAAACAAAACAAAAGACAGTCAGAAGTCTAACTTCTCATTATACTATGCAACTATTTGTATGTGAAACAAAAACAAAAGACAGTCAGAAGTCTAACTTCTCATTATACTACGTTGCAATCTTAACATTTAGTACATAAAAACCCTAGCCCAGTTATTACTTATTTACCTATTTTTGTATAATTTGACGTTGGTTTAAATAATATCTACTGATTCACTTTCCATTACCTTATTAAAAATATTAAGTAAACCAAACTAATGTATCTTCATGATTCATTTCCAATTTAAGGGTTAATTATATTGTAAGGTATACATTGAGTGGAGTCAAATTTTAATGTCGGGTTTCAGATTAACCACCACTCAAACATACACAAAAATTTCATCAAATCGGTCCAGTCGTTTAGGAGGAGTGAAGTATCGTGGACTATTCTCTCTATTATTACGTCAAACCTGACTTTTATAAAATACAAACCTAGCTTGTCTCATACAAGATTCTAATATGCGGAGTCCGTAGCTGGGCCCAAGTTTTACTGACACTTTCATCTTTCTTTAGGTGTACCACTCGTAAGATAACTAAAAACATATCTATATTTCCTTTTAATATAAACGACTGATCATGACAGGAAGATGAACGTGCTCTACCGCACTGAAATCTGAGGTTCAAGCTAGCTACAAGACAGCTGAATAATTCGTAATAATCGACATCAAGATTGTTAACTAAAAAGCAATGTAATTAAATATTGCATGAAAAATAAAATACAATTACCTGTTGAACTTGAACATAAATACAATAAATAGAAAATAACAATGAACAGTTGTTAATTGAACAAAGTATACTACATAATAATTTCTTACATTCTTTTCTCTAACGTACATAAAGTCTTCATTCATTAAAAAAAATACGTTTTCTTGAACAGCTTCTTGGCGAAAAGAAAACGAAAGAGTTCTCAGCCAGGGGATCTTCCCTTGATCCCCGGCGACCTTCCTGGAACCAAAACGTAATTCCGACTGTTAACGAAACATGTCTCCGCGTCTCGGATATAGACACAAGCATCGGCGCACATCAAACCGCGCCATGACGTAAGGAGGAGGGATAGGATGGGTTGAGAAGGGAAGGAAAGACCACAGAACACAGTCTTTGACAACCACAGAGGATAACAAAGTACGTCAAAGTACGTCAACGGTAGTAAATTTTCGTCATCAGTGACTACACACGTACAGAAGAATTATACAGAGTGTAACAGGA
Source organism: Diploptera punctata (assembly GCA_030220185.1). Taxonomy (NCBI): domain Eukaryota; kingdom Metazoa; phylum Arthropoda; class Insecta; order Blattodea; family Blaberidae; genus Diploptera; species Diploptera punctata. Next base: position 419,975 of record JASPKZ010003869.1, on the reverse strand, counting down.
CTTCACCGACAAAATGATAGAGGTGATAAGATCGTGCAGAGACCATCATTTTTTGTGAAGGATCATATAGTCCGAAACACGTGATTTATGAGTTATGTGCAGATGAAGATGTTCACCAGCAAGGGTCGGAATTGAATACAAACAATTTTACTCGTATCATTTTATTGAAAAAGTCATGCTTTTACAATAAGTGTTCAAACAGTCGACCCTGTGCCTCATTGCATGTTTGATATCGTCGCAGCAACGACCGGCCAGCACGGCAGAGCATGGAATAATTCTGTTTGACGTCGTCAAATGCAGCAGTCTGTCAATCAGTTGAGCTCTGGTGGCCACTGGAGTTACGGTGACAGTACTCTTGACATCCCCCCCAAAAACATGGGGCGTTAAATCAGGCGATCGCGCTGGCCACGCAATTTTTCAATAAAATGATATGTGTACAATTTTTTGTATTCAATTCCGAACTTTCTGAGTGAACACCTTCATCTGCGCATAACGCATGTAAATGACGTGTTTGGGGACTATATGTTGCTTCACAAAAATGATGCTCTCTGCATGGTCTATCATCCCTATCATTTTGTCGGTGAGGTCCTGTTACACTCTGTATATATAAATATATCATCATCATCCAGGGATTAAGCCTGTTGGCTCGTTCCGGTTTCATGAAAGCTAGAATTGTTAAAATTGTTCAGACCATCTTCTGTATGGTCGACCAACATTTCTCCTTCCGTTCGGTTTATAATTTAGCAATAATTTTGGAAATCTTCCTTCTGGCATTCTATCAATATGTTCTTTCCAGTCGTTCCTATATTTAATTATTCGGTCTGTAAGTTTGAAAATATTTAGTTCCTTTCTTATATCTTCATTTCTTTTCTTATCCAGCAGAGTATATCCTGCTATATTTCTTAAAAATCCCATCTCAACTACTTCCAATCTTTGTTCTTGTCTTTTAGTGATCGTCCAACATTCTGATCCATACATCAATACAGGAACAGCCATTATTTTATAAAATTTAGTTTTTGTTTCTTTGCTTGTGTTTTAAGGGTTCTTTTAATAGTGCAACACATTAGATTAAATTTATTTATTTTGTCATTAATATCTCCAATTTTAACATGTGATAAATTGTAACCTAGATATTTAAAACTGTTCACCTACTCTAAAATTTTATTATCAATTACTATTTTTGCTCTTAAGGTATCATGTCCTTTAAATGCTAAAATTTTGGTTTTATTCTTTGAAATAGATATATCCGTTAGTTCCCTGGCAGCCAGCGACAATTTTTGTTTCATCGAAACCAAACTTGGCATACAGTAAGTAATTAAAAAAGTGAGGTCCAATTGCTTAACCAGCAAATGTAGGAGCAACTAATGGAACGAAAACTGTACACAAAAAGAGACGCGCTCTCGCTGAGAATTATCAATTAGTAGGATTTGTTGTTGAAATAAAATTTAATCAAGAAAATGTAATAAAGCAGGACAAACATTCAAAAGCAGATGTGATCAATATCGGGTATCGATATAAACTCAGTTAAACAAATGTAATAACTTACATATAAACGTTGACCCGAATGTTTGAGGAACCTCTAGAGGCAGAGAGAGAGAGAGAGAGAGATAGTACTAACGGTAGAGGGTATATAGGTTCTAATCATCCAAATTAAATTTTGATATGGATGCCATTTCACCGTCAATTTGTTTCCGTACCGACCGACTAAACCAATTATTAAATATGTGCGAATGGACTGGAAGTAAACATAAATATAACCAAATGAATGGTCACACATACGAATACATTATATGATGTAAATAAAGAGTTAATTGCAATTGAGGACATTTTTCAAGAAATTGATGAATTCAAATATCTTAGAACCATCCATCCATAGTAATTCTGCCCGAAGGTAGGTCCTTCACTGCAATCATAGCTTTTTCATGCTATGCTTGCAGCTTTACTAGGGAATTGTGTAGGTGTGGTAGCTTCCCGTTGCTTTCCACACTGGTGAAGGATGACGATGATAATGATAATGGTAAGGATGATAATGATAAGGATGATGGCCATATGATTTCGGGGACCGTTTGGGCCTTAAATTTTTCCTGACATTTGTCTTACAGGTGAGGACCTCACCCAGAAAAACTGCCCCGACCGGGATCGAACCCGGCCCGTTGCGTGACAAGGCAGCACGCTACCTCGAGACCACAGCGGTGGACATATCTTAGAACAATAATACAAATAGGAATGAAGTGCTAAAATAAATTAAACATAGGCTCAATTCTGGAAACGCACCCTACTATGTGTTACAGGGGCTCTTATCGTCCAAACTTCGCTCAAAAACACATTAAACTGAAAATACAGGATGCAAATTATTTAAACCGACAAACTCTGGGAGGTTGTAGGGGACACCAAAACAAATATTTTTCCCTAATGTCATTTTTTCCTATGAGGATTATTTAAACCGGTAGAGGAAGATTTCTCTAGCGGCAAATTAATTAAACCAACAAATATTTTGCATGTTTTATTACCAAGAGACAACACATTAACACAACGCAATTACTTAAATTACAGTAGAGGTTCAAAAATGCCTCCATTGACATGTAAACAAAGGTTACACCGGCGGATCATGTTCTATCTAACACGGGCAAAAACTCCAGGAGTATCCTTAATTGCTCCTGCTGCTGCTACTATCCGGGCAACCAGATCCTTTTCTGATGCAACAGGAGTGTGTAAACAAGGTTGCGCATCTCTCCCCACATAAAAAATCGAAAGGGGTCATATCTAGGGATCGAGCAGGTCATGGTACAGGACCACCTCTGCCAATCAAATTTTCTGAAAATCGTTGGTTCAAGAATCGACGCACACGGCGACTGAAATGTGCCGGCGCCCCGTCATGTTGGAACCACATGCGTTGTCTTGTAGGGAGCGGGACGTCTTCCAGCAATTCTGGGAATGCTCTGGCGAGAAAATTGTAATAGTGCCTGCCATTTAATGACCTAGGTAGGAGATATTTCTCAATTAAACAGTCCTCAACAACACCGGCCCACACATATCAGTGTACTCACTCCAGGTGTATCGCTCCGTTAGTAAACAGATACAATTCACTACTACATTGGTGGATACAACAATTCCCACCATCAACAGCAGTTGCAGTCATGACAACAGATGAGCGTAATATGCCCTGTACTGGTTTAAATAATCCTCAGAGAAAAAAATGGCATTAGGGAAAAATATTTGTTTTTGGTGTCCCCTACAACTTCCCAGAGTTTGTCGGTTTAAATAATTTTCACTCTGTATATAAAACTGTTATTCTTTCAGTTACAGTATATTTTATGGATGCGAACATGGACTCATACTTTAAGGCAGGAGATACATTTACAAGCATTTGAGAATAAAGTTCTAAGGAAAAAAATTGGACCAAAGAGAGATGAACAGACAGGTGAATGGAGAAGACTTCATAACAGTGTACTACATGATCTTTATAGGAAGCCAGATATAATAAGAAAAGTTAAGTCTCGTAGACTTCGATGGGCAGGACATATTGCACGAATAGGGAATGCAAGAAGTGCATGGAAGCTTCTTGTAGGAAAACCAGAGGGAAAATGCCCAGTTGGTAGACCAAGAATGAGGTGGGAGAATAACATTAACTTTGACGTGAGAGAAGTAGATTATACAGGGGATGATTGGAAAACATTAGCTCAGGATAGGGATGTATAGAGTGCTTATGTCCGCGGTTCAGATTTCGATAGTACTAGTGAGTTAGTTAGCACCTATAGTGTAAAAGTTGTAAGTTGGCAGGATTTCTGCTATCCTTGTCTAGAGAACTGTTCTTCCACCCTTCGCTAGACGTCTGAGTGACATGTGTACTATAATGGGCTACCCTTGTAAAATTACTTAGGAATGCTAGAAACTCCACCCCCACTTTCGCCCAGTCACTTTTGTTCACGTAATTTTTGTCAGTGGTGACTGTTTCAGAGTTCGTTTGTAGTTTGTGAGATATTATATTAGTGTAAAATTAGTCTTTAGAAGAAGGGAATGCCACCACTGATCTACGTTCACTGCAGGGAGTGTCTGCCCTACCGCTGTCACCGTGAGGAGATATGCGTATGAGTGAGAAAGAAGATGGTGAGTACTCTCTTTCTCTTTCTAAAATATTCTAGACACTTTAGCCCTCACGGACTATAATATTTTCTTTGAGAATTTGCTAAAAATAGTTAGTGAGAAACTGAGGTGAAGGAAGTGATTGACAGTGGAGATGGCTTAATGGGTGAAGGTATTAATGTATAGGTAGTGGCGCGCTCTATGTGAGTGAAATCCAATCAGCTGCTGGCAACACAGGTATAATGAAAGCTTGCCTTGCTCTTGATTAGAGACGAATTTAATATCACAGTAAGCACCCAAACACTGCATTATCCAATAACCCACAATCTCCATGATCTCACTGGCAGTGATTTTTCCAATTCTATCTTCCTCATTAATTATTTTCGATACGGCATCATATTATTAAACTGTCAAGAAAAACACTGATTAAAGGCGATCCACTCTTAAACTGATGCTTATCAACACAAAATCATGTGACCTGCTCGTTTTTCATTGGTTATGGACACCGATGTACGATGTAGAAGCAATGAGTACGCGAAAAAGTAGTTCCCTTCATTAAATTAAAAATTTGTCCTTTGAATCTATTTGTTATTCTTCGTGAATGAAAATAATATTCAAAACATATAAAATATTCTAAAATATATTTTTTTTCAAATGCCCCAGGTTGTCTTTCGACATTCCTGGTGTTCCTCTCTGGCATGGCGTACTTTTAACCCACTTCTGAGGTCGGGGCGCCTGGAAGGCGGGGTTACGTTGCTCCGATGATATGATGATGATGATGATGATAGTGATGCGCCAGGAGAGTCCCTAATCCTAAGCCTAATCTAAGATGAATGTGAATGATGATAATTGCGATGGCCATATGATTTCGGGGACCGTTTCGGCCTTAAAGTTTTCCTGACATTTGTCTTACACGTGAGGAAAAACCCTGATAAAAACCTCACCCAGAAAAACTGTCCCGACCGGGGATCGAACCCGGCCCCGCTGCGTGACAAGGCAGCACGCTACCTCGAGACCATAGCGGTGGACCCATGTAATATAACTGGTAGAATAATAGTTTAAATACATTTTCAGTTTAACATTTTTGAAAGGAGTTGGGACATCAAAAGTCTCTGCAATGCATAACAGCACGCATTTCCAGAATTGAGTCATTGTGACAGTAATTGTGGCGCGAATGGCGGAAAGATACAATTGGCGTTTGTTTATGTTAGGGCCACTCTAAGAGCCGATAAGGTATATACTGTTTCCGAGCTAAGTTCCAGTTGCAATATTTAAAAAAAATGTATGGCAGTATTTTCATTGATCCTATAACGATTTTACCTTTAAGCTTGTAAGAAAATACAGTTCGCTCTCTGGCACTCGAAATGAAGAAAATAAAAATATACAGTGCTACTATAAATTATTTTTGTGGATTACAAACTTGAATAACTATTGTTAGGAGATATTTAGAAACATGATGTTGGTATCAATGGAAAGAGAAACTCAAATATTTTTTGTTATGTCGGTGAACCTGTTGTATATTTATTAATTTATTTGCTAGGAGACGATATAACAGAAAAATGGTTGCAAAGGAAGCTAGGAGAGTATTTTGTATGCTAGAGTTTCACCTCACTCTTTTCATATTCTTCTGTGGTTTCATAAAGCATCAAGTGTATATATCAGCCACTTGTACCACTTACCATTGAGGCGTGTGTAAGCTTTGTTTGTGATAGACCGTGTGCAAGATACCATTTCGATGTCAGTTTAAAGAGAACAAAATCGTTGCTGGCAAACAGCAGAGACCAAATCTAATGCACATTTGTGCATGCTTCTTCATATTATTATTATTATTATTATTATTATTATTATTATTATTATTATTATTCTATCTATCTATCTTCGGGTTTTTACAGCTGCTGCCGTCTTCCCGTGCCAAACCTCCAAAGCCTACGGTCTTGGGCATCTTCGATGCTTAGCCCTCTAGCTTGCATTGCTGTCTTCATGTTTTCCTTCCATGTTAACCTCGGTCTTCCTCTTTTCTTCTTTCTGTTCGGATGCCATTCATATAGTTGCTTCGGCCATCGCTCATCTTCCATTCTTAAGACATGTCCTAACCACTTTAATTCCTTCTCCTCAATTCTTTCAATTATGCTTTCTTCTGCTTCCATTATGTTTATAATTTCCTTATTTGTGACACGTTCTAATTTAGACTTTCTGGCACTTCTTCGTAAATAATCCATTTATAGAGCTATTAGTCTATTCTTGTAGTACTTATTAATTGTCCATACCTCACTTCCATACATTGCAACAGATTCCACCAATGTTTTACCAATATATTTTTTTGTGTCTTTCCAAATATGCTTATCCCACCATATGGAATTTAACAATGATATTATTTTGCTACTCAATTCAATTCTATGTTTTATGTTTTCTTTGCCTATACCTTCAATGTTATCCATCATCATTCCCAAATATTTAGTTTGTTTCACTTGCTTTATTTGGATTCCTTCTTCCAATATTAAATTTTCTCTTTCATTGCTATTTATTGCCAGATATTCTGTTTTTTGTAAATTTACTGTGAGACCCCATGATTCATATGTGTTTTTCAACCTTTTTATCATGAATTCCATATCAAATTTGTCTTGCGCTAAAACCAGTTGATCATCGGCAAATTGTAATGTCAGCAAAAATCTGTTGCCTATTGGGATCCCCATACCTTTGCAGCTTTGTTTCCATTTCGTTAATATAAATTCTACATAAATATTAAATAAAATTGGTGATAGACTGCACCCTTGTTTCAATCCCTTTGAGGTTTCTATAGGATTAGACATTATATTTCCCATTTTAACATAAGCGGAGTTATCTTTATAGATTTGTTTAATAATTTCTATTATTATTATTGTTATTATTAGTGTTATTGTTATTATTATTATTATTATTATTATTATTATTATTATTGAGAAACTTTGTGTCTGCATCAGAGAGGCCATTGCACTGGTGGATGGTCCAATGTACAACGTGTATGACAGGAAATCGACTACAGACTTGATGTATGTCGTGTGACACAGGGAGCTCACATTGAGCTCATACGACTTACTTACGGTGAGTCTCAAGACAATCCTTGAGGATGCCGGACGCAGTCTCTGGCGAAACGTCGAGGAACTACAAGTCTCAAGAACACGGCAAACAGCCCGGAAATCTTCTATAAGGTCATCATGCTGACCCTAGCCTTGTAAGCCTAAGTCAATATTTCAGTTTAAGGTTTTTTTAAAGAAGTTGGGACTACAAGAGTCCCTGTAATGCATAATAGACAGAATATCCAGAATAGAGTCTATATTTAATTTCTTTGAATATTTAACTCATGCCCCAAATGGTAGTCAATGACCAATCACGTTTCAATGAATTTTGTTTTACAACCAATGACAGTCGTGTTTCACCTGCTCTTTATCGATTTCTCTTTATCAGCTCCTACTTTTGAGATAAAGAAAGCTCCTCCTTTTTTTTTCTCTCCAACAAATCCATTGAATATAGCAAATAATGAACAGATTCCTTGATTTTACTGAGTTGTTTACTAAACAAATTAATTAATAACCTATAATGTTGATTATAATGTATGTGTTTCATTATTTCTCCACTAGGGTGCATTATTACAATATTGCGATCCCATTTGGCAACAAATATGATATACTTGCAGTGGATAAACAAATGAAACATAACCAAACATTTCTCATTTGTTTTCAAACATCGCCGTTTACATTAAATATATAAATATTTTAAAATAACTATATTTAAATAACGATTTCGGTGTAAATAGCTTAATTTTATTCGTTAAATAGCCCTAACAAATGCCACTCTTGATTTCCAAATCCTCTAGATAAATTGGAAATCCCTCGTGGCATTACTTATGATTATTCGCATACTCCAATGGTAATTTGTGTGTATTTCCGTTTTTAATTTGAATTTATGTAGATATCATGGTGGCATAGATTCTCCAAAATGTATATTCCATAAAGTAGTAAAATGGGACTATAAATTCAACTTCCAGGAATTGCATTAGATTATCTGGTTCCTGTATGACCGCTTTCTGCAAATATTGTATTTAATTATGTGATAACGTCAGAGTGTTTCAATTTTTAAAAACTTTTTTTTAAGGTTTTTCCAACTAGTTGCTGTAAGTTTCTCTCCACATTCTAATTACGTGGGACTCTGACACCTAAAGTCCTTTGGGAAACTGTCTGAAGATTGGTTTACGCTCTAAAAAACATCGCATCTCACATAAACAAGAGGAAAAATTCGTCGTAGTGCTGCTACGTAATGTATTCAAGGAATTACAGAACTGGTCATGTGAAAAATTAATTGCATATTAACATAATTTATTATAAATTAGCTACGGTTCGATCCCCGATCCTGACACGTTTCCTAGGGGATGTTCTTTTCGAGGTTCTCCTCACCAGTAAGACAAATGTCAGGAAACTACATCCGCTAAAATTTACAATATAATACACACACACCCCACACACACACATATATATATATATATATATATAGAGAGAGAGAGAGAGAGAGAGAGAGAGGGGGGGGAATGGCGTTTGGTTTCCGGAAGACGGCGGCAGCTGCCATGATACCGGATGATGATATATATATATATATATATATATATATATATATATATAATGTCCACCGCTGTGGTCTAGAGATAGCGTGCTGCCTTGTCACGCAGCGGGCCCGGGTTCCATCCCGGGCAGTTTTTCTGGGTGAGGTTTTTATTGGGGGTTTTCCTCACCTGTAAGACAAATGTCAGGAAAACTGTAAGGCCCAAACGGTCCTCGAAATCATATGGTCATCATCATCATCACCCTTATCATTATCATCATCATCATCCTTCACCGGTGTGGAAAGCAACGGGAAGCTACCACACCTACAATTCCCTAGTATGAAAATGCTACGATTACAGTGAAGGACCTGTCTTCGGGCAGACTTACTATGGATGGATATATATATATATATATATATATATATATATGTCCACCGCTGTGGTCTCGAGGTAGCGTGCTGCCTTGTCACGCAGCGAGACCGGGTTCGATCCCCGGTCGGGGCAGTTTTTCTAGGCGAGGTTTTTATCGGGGTTTTTCCTCACCTGTAAGACAAATGTCAGGAAAACTTTAAGGCCCAAACGGTCCCCGAAATCATATGACCATCGCAATCATCATCATTCATATTCATCTTATCATCATCATCCATCACCGGTGTGGAAAGCAACGGGAAGCTACCACACCTACAATTCCCTAGTAAAGATGCAAGCATAGCATGAAAATGCTATGATTGCAGTGAAAGACCTGCCCTCTGGCAGAATTACTATGGATGGATGGATATATATATATATATATATATATATATATATATATATATATAATAGAGGCTATAGTCTCTCTGGTTAAATTCTACGAGAAATTTGTAGAATGAGACAACTGTACTCGCCTGTCTCACTCGCACCAGTGTTGTCGGTGTTTCTTCACCAGATGTTAATAGGGGCAAGGGGGGAGAGGAAAACTAACAACAGCGTGGGTTCTTTCTTTTGTATCTGTACTAAAGTGGTCAACGATCTACCCCTGTATCTCCATCTCCCTCTCTGCCAAGTTAAGCCAGCTGTACAATAATTAGGAATTCCGGATCTTTGATCTGGTCAAAAACCCTGATAGAACTGATATTTAACATCTGAGGTGAATTTCGGTGAAGTCCGGAGGGTCTAACTTCGCCAAAACTACACTCCTCACCTCCAAGTTGGGGCCCCTCGGGACCTTATTATTATCTTTTAAGATTTTAAGATGCAAAAGAGAGAGTAGGGTGTGGAAAGAAACGGGAAGCTACCACACCTATACATCCCTAGTAAAGCTGCAAACGTAGCATGATGAGTATTTCCACGGTAAAAGCAATAATAAATTAAAGAGTTTGTACGCGGATACTAAAAGTAAACTGAGTTAAAGAAAGAGTAGAAATTGCTGAGTTTATAGTGAAAGACCTGCTATTGGGCAGAACACTAAGTATATATATATGATATGAAAAGAAAAATGAATGATTTTGTCGAGATTTGAACCAGAGTCTCTAAACTCTGTACGTTTAGCGCTCTAAGGACCCGAGTATCCCAATTCAACCATACATTTTTCTTATATATGTAGTATTCTCAGTTCACAAAAGAGGTAGCGGAAATTTGTTCCAACTGACATCTAGTGGCTAACATAACAGTTAAGCAAACTTTTAAAGAGAATATTTACTTTATAGCAGTAACGCTTGTATATTTAGATGCTATAATTATATTTTTGACAGAGCGCTAAACGTACAGAGTTTAGAGACTCGGGTTCAAATCCTGACTCAAGCATTCATTTTTCTTTTCATATCATATTTGCCTTCATTGCCAAATGTCAAGAATATAGTTATAGGCCCCCTAACACCTAAATAAATAAATATATATATATATTGTAGATTTCGAAGATATAAATATGATTAAAATTTTTTTCTTGGGTTTTCCGCGTCATGGATTCATGCATTATCAGATAAATGCGTGCGGGATCATGCCGAAACGTCGGAATCAGTGGCCAGAGGCCGGTCTTGAATCCATGACGCGGAAAACCCAAGGAAACGTTCTTAACTATATATATATATATATATTATATATATTATAATATTATATATGGCGATAGCTAAAGTGGACCAGATCCATATTTTACTCTTGTGAGAAACAATGATATAACTTACTTACTTACTCACTGGCACTATCGAACCCGTAGGTTCATGGCCGCGCGGACATAAGCTCTCCATACATCCCTATCCTGAGCTAATGCTTTCTTATTATTTCCTGTGTAATCTACTTCCCTCAAATCATAGTTCATGTTATTCTCGCACCTCATTCTTGGTCTACCAACTGGGCGTTTTCCCTCTGGCTTTCCTACAAGAAGATTCCATGCAAGTCTTTCATTCCCCATACGTGCAACATGTCCTGCCCATCGCAGTCTACGAGACTTAACTGTTCTTATTATATCTGACTTCCTATAAAGAACATGTAGTTCATTGTTAAGTAGTCTTCTCCATTCACCTTTCTGTTCATCTCTCTTTGGTCCAAAAATTTTCCTAAGTACTTTATTCTCAAATACTCGTAATCTCCTTTCCTCCCTTGAAGTAAGAGTCCATGTTTCGCACCCATATAATATAATTGGTAGAATAATAGTTTTATATATTTTCAGTTTAACGTTTTTTGAAAGGAGTTGGGACATCAAGAGTCTCTGTAATGCATAATAGCACGCATTTCCAGAATTGAGCCTATGTTTAATTTCTGATTCCTATTTGTGATTATTGTTCCTAGGTATTTGAATTCAGCCACTTCCTCAAAATTTCCCTCATTTGTCATTAGAGCTGTCCATTTCCATTATATAATGTTAAAGTAATATATATTTAATTGCAGATGAAGAATTAAACAATATATTTTACAGTGAAAAAGAACAAATACAACACTTAGTTCACTATTGTCCTGAAGAATTATTGATATTTTGAACTAAAATTCACATAAAACTAACTAACCGGCACTATCGAACCCGTAGGTCCATGGCAGCGCGGACATTAGCTCTCCATAGACCCCTATCCTGAGCTAATGTTTTCCAATCGTTCCCTGTATAATCTACTTCCCTCAAATCATGGTTAATGCTATTATCCCACCTCATTCTTGGTCTACCAACTGGGAGTTTTCCCTCTGGTTTTCCTACAAGAAGCTTCCATACACGTATTTCATTCCCCATTCGTGCAACATGTCCTGTCCATAGCAGTCTACTTGACGTAACTGTTCATATTATGTCTGGCTTCCTGTATCTTCTTGTAATATTGTAAGCCCATGTTTCCGTTAACAGAGATTTAGGCGCTCCCCCCTACAAGGAAGTATTTAAATCATACTAATTTAGTTACACTTGTTTTCGTATAGATGTCATTTGAGTGGTCCGTGGTCAGAGTTCCGCCTCATATTGACATCTAGGAAACAATGGTAGTACTAGGACCGGAAAATTCGGTAAATTTTGCTTAGAGGCCTTTCATTCAGGCTTAAGGATCTTTACGAGCCTGAAAATCTTCCGACTCGGGACCCACGGCTTAAAGTCCCTCCCGGAGGACTTGCTCCTTGGAATTTTCCTCCTAAAATATCCATCGACCCCGGCCGGGTTTGAACCCGCGACCCTCGGGACCATAGGGGTTTCCTATAAAGACCATTTAATTCACTGTTATGAAGTTTTCTCCATTCACATGTGTGTTCATTTCTCTGTTTTTACACTCTTACCTCAAGGACACAATTTTGCTGCTGCAATAAACTTTTTTACATGAAAGTGATCCTAAAGAATCAGATTTTTTAAAAAGCAAATAAACAAAAAATACATTTTTTTGTAATTTTTTTAACATTTTCTCCATTCGGTGCCCTTAAGAAACATTTCACTTACTTACTTACTTACTTACTCACTGGCACCATCGAACCCGTAGGTTCATGGCAGCAAGGACATAAGCTCTCCATACATCCCTATCCTGAGCTAATGCTTTCCAATCATTCCCTGTATAATCTGCTTCCCTCAAATCATAGTTAATGTTGTTCTCCCACCTCATTCTTGGTCTACCAACTGGGCGTTTTCCTTCTGGCTTTCCTACAAGAAGTTTCCATTCACGTCTTCATTCCCCATATGCGCAACATGTCCTGCCCATCGCAGTCTATGAGACTTAACTGTTCTTATTATATCTGGCTTCCTATAAAGACTATGTAGTTCATTGTTATGTAGTCTTCTCCATTCACCTGTCTGTTCATCTCTCTTTGGTCCAAAAATTTTCCTAAGAACTTTATTCTCAAATACTCATAATCTCCTTTCCTCTCTTAAAGTAAGAGTCCATGTGTCGCACCCATATAATATAACTGGTAGAATAATAGTTTTATATATTTTCAGCTAACGTTTTTTGAAAGGAGTTGAGACATCAAAAGTCTCTGTAATGCATAATAGCACGCATTTCCAGAATTGAGCCTATGTTTAATTTCTTTGTGCATCTCATTCCTATTTGTGATTATTGTTCCTAGGTATTTGAATTCAGACACTTCCTCAAAATTTCCCTCATTTGTCATTAGCTGTCCATTTCCATTATATACTGAATTTCTACGTGTGACCATATATTTAGTTCTACTGATATTTACTTCCAGTCCTAATTTCTTAGTGTTACTCAATAGTGTGTGCGTGTGGGCTTTAGAAACATTTCACTCTTACCAAAAAATATATGCTATATCATAAAGATTTTAGCCCTAATGATGACATATTTATCATGGTAATTTCGCTGTCTGCTAAGTTGTTTGAATGAAAAACTAGTATTTTTTAGATATTCCATGAGAACATAGAAAAGTGTTCATAAAACAATGATGACGCAAAATGGGAAGAGTAACGTAGACATTAATTTATACATTTCGAAAATGTGTAATAACGATCTTACATTTATAGCAAAGCGATAAAAGCACTTTATTACACAGGCTATAAGCTGTTTTATTTCATTACAGCAGGCACGTCTATAATACTCTTCATTTATGCATTACAACCACTGGAACAAAATCATTGACATGCAATGGCATCAGTAACTCTAGCAAACTGCACTCAAAAACAGACAATGTCTCTATCTTTACAGCGAGTTCTATATCTCTTTGTACTACCGTGTTTCCCTTCTGTTACATACCAGAAATATAACGTGCGAAACACAAGTGAAAGGCATCTGTAATAAATAATAGTTTATAAAAACTAATACAACACGCTTTATTAGAAAACCTAACTAAAAAAATGAACAAATAATTTTAATTTCCAACACGCTTCGGATAAAATTAAAGTGGTCAACAAAAAATAATCTCCAACACATCTAGAATAAAACTAGAGTTATCTACAAATAAATAATAGTTTTAAAAAACTAAAACAACACGCTTTATTAGAAAACCGAATTAAAAAAATGAAATATAATTTTAATTTCCAACACGCTTGGGATAAATAATTTTACCATCAAAAGCGTGGGGTGCTCTTTATCAATTAATATATTTGATAATAAACAGATATTGGTAAAAGTAAAGTCTCTAAGAAGAACATCTAAAAATCATAAAAAGCACCCCACGCTTTTGATGGTAAAATTATTTATCCCAAGCGTGTTGGAAATTAAAATTATATTTCATTTTATTAATTCGGTTTTCTAATAAAGCGTGTTGTTTTAGTTTTTTTAAAACAATTATTTATTTTTTATTTTTTAGTTTTAATATTTTACAGAATAAGATAAAAATGTAAATATCTTTAAATTCGATACTATTGTAGTATGAGCTAAAAGTAATACTCTTCTAAAAAAAATCCTCCCAGCCGGATTTACACCAGCGACCTATGGATTACTGAAATTATATACCACTACAGTTCACTGTTCTACCAACTGAGCTCTTACAATGGTTGACAAAGAAGCCGACGAGTCCGCAACCTATTATACCAGTTTTCATTTATTTGATTTTCTGATGATTCTGGCCAGGATTTTACAAACGAAATATGAAATTATTATATTGTAACGGGTCCTTTACAAGTATACAAAGTTTCAAGTCGATCCAATGGTTTTAAGTGGGTGAAAATCGCGTTGAAATATTCCGTCACATAGATGGATACAGGTCAACCTAATGTAGAGTGTGTAAAAATACATTTTCTATTTTTTTATTCATTAAGAATTTTCCTCATCATTGAGGGTTTTCTCTAACCAATCTTAACAATTAACATGAGTTTTAAAAATACATAAATGACTACGGACTTACAGACTATCAGTTTGTAATATACATTCACACATTCCCTTAATTAAAGTTCTCCATTGTTCTCTGTCCTCTGTGTCATCATCTGTTATACCAAATTTTCTCATTGAATTTAGAATGTTATTCTTACAGATTGTTCTTGGTCTTCCTTTTCTGCTCCTTCTTTCAATTTTAATTTTTTTCCTGCATTCTTCTTACATGTCCATACCGTATTACCCTTTTGTATTCAATCTCATCCATTATACTTCTTTCTGTATTCATCAATTTTCTAATTTCTGTATTTCTAATTCTTTCCAGTCGAGATTTTCTGGCAGGTCTTTTCCAAAAATCCATTTAAACTGCGGTTATTCTATTGGCATGTATGATGTGTCATTGTCCAAACTTCCGATCCATATAACATTATATTTTCTAGTATGAACTTATAAATTAGTTTTGTTCTGTTAATGATGATTTTACTCCATAGTATAGAGTTTATGTGGGTCGCACTGCGACCGATATCACCTGTTACAGTGTAAAAACATAGGAACCTCCAAAACAGAGTTCTGTAACATGAAAATAATTCTTTCTACATGGACATCGGCTGCAATAATATCCATTATTAGAGAGTTTAACATTGCTATGTTTTTCCCCCCATTTCTGATCTTTTTTTTTTCTATTTATTTATTTTATGTTCAATCTTTCTCTATAATTGATCCCAAATAACAGAAATATCGCTCTTCTTTATCTTTTCCCCATCAATATATAATTCGTCTGGGTTATTTGTTGAATGCTGTTTTTTTGTTGATTTTCAAACCCCATTTCTGATATGTTGTTGACAACTGATTACTCACATATAATTTGCATCTTCTCCATCCTGGGTTATAATTATCTGATGGTCTGCAAAAGGTAAGTGATGTAGATACCTTCTTTCCATTAATTCTAATTAATCGAGTAAATGTAGCCAACAAATGTTATTATGGGCTTTTAAAAAACATAAAAGGCCAAGTCTTGTCAAGATCTGTAAAAATATTAGTATCTTCTTCTTCTTCCTTTCAAGTATTAGGCCAAGGCCTGTTACGATCCTATAGAAAATTTCCCCCCCCCAGCGTTTCATAGGACGGCCCAGTGATCTTCGTCCTCTTGGTATATAATTATAAACAGCTTTGGGGATCCGATTTGAACTCATTCTTTCAAGATGGTTTTTCCAATTTAGTTGGCAATGTTTAATATATTCCAAAATTGGCGTAGTCTTCAATTCTTTTAAGATATCGGTGTTCCTTTTCCGATCGCATCTGGTGTAACCCCCTGTTCTGCGCATGAATCTCATTTCACAAGCCGTTATTCTGCTTTCATGTTGTCTTTTTAGTGTCCATACTTCACTACTATAGGTCAACACTGGCCTAGCCAAAGTGTTATATAAACGTAATGTGGTGTTTTTTTTTGTACAAGGGATGGTTTCATAACTTGATTAATAATTCCTAAACTTTTATTATAACTAGTAATTTTTTCAGGGATATCTTTTTCATCCCATCACTGGTCTTGCCTTCCTTTGGCCAGCAACCAATCGAAGGGACTATTATTATGATTTCAAGTCTTATACGGGAATTTTCCGGAAGGATCAAACTAATGACGACCAAAGCATGAAAATATTACTATACAAGACTATAATAAGACCCGTTGTGACATATGGTGTGAAACATGGATATGGGGAAAAACAATGAATGCGCTCTATAATTTTTTAAAAGAAAAATATTAAGGAAGGTGTATGGACCTATATGTGAGAACGGTGTCTGGCGAAAGCGCTATAATCATTATTCACGATGTGGAAATTAGTAAATTCATTAAATTAACCAGACTACGATGGGCGGGGCATGTCACAAAAAAGGAATATAATAATAATAGTAATATTACTTACTTACTTACTCACTAGCACTATCGAACCCGTAGGTTCATGGCCGCGCGGACATAAGCTCTCCATAAATCCCTATCCTGAGCTAATGCTTTCCAATCATTCCCTGTATAATCTACTTCCCTCAAATCATAGTTAATGTTGTTCTCCCACCTCATTCTTGGTCTACCAACTGGGCGTTTTCCCTCTGGCTTTCCTACAAGAAGCTTCCATGCACGTCTTTCATTCCCCATACGCGCAACATGTCCTGCCCATCGCAGTCTACGAGACTTAACTGTTCTTATTATATCTGGCTTCCTATACAGACCATGTAGTTCGTTGTTATGTAGTCTTCTCCATTCACCTGTCTGTTCATCTCTCTTTGGTCCAAAAATTTTCCTAAGTACTTTATTCTCAAATACTCGTAATCTCCTTTCCTCCCTTAAAGTAAGAGTCCATGTTTCGCATCCATATAATATAACTGGTAGAATAATAGTTTTATATATTTTCAGTTTAACGTTTTTTGAAAGGAGTTGGGACATCAAAAGTCTCTGCAATGCATAATAGCACGCATTTCCAGAATTGAGCCTATGTTTAATTTCTTTGTGCATAGTAGTAGTAGTAATAATAATAATAATAATAATAATAATAATAATAATAATAATAATGTTTTATTTATTCTGGCAGAGTTAAGGCCATAAGGCCATCTCTTCCACTCAACCAGCACAAATACAAATAAATATTCGACAAATGTAGATATACACTATACTAATTATAAACAGTTAAAGATACAATAAATGTAGCAATGTAAATGTCATGTAGAAACAACATTTTATAGGGTAATAACAATAATAATACTTACGATAATAATAATAATAATAATATAATAATAATAATAATAATAATAATATAATAATAATAATAATAATAATAATAATAATACTTTATTTATTCTGACAGAGTTAAGGCCATAAGGCCCTCTCTTCCACTCAACCAGCACAAATACAAATAAATATTCGACAAATGTAGATATACACTATACTAATTATAAACAGTTAAAGATACAATAAATGTAGCAATGTAAATGTCATGTACAAACAACATTTTATAGGGTAATAACAATAATGATACGATAATAATAATAATAATAATAATAATAATAATAATATAAATATGATACATTATACGGGAAACACCAATTAATATATATATCTTACACTGGATAATAATGAAGTCGAGGTTAGAGCAAATATAAATTTAGATTTCTTTTAAAAGATGCCAATGTCCGGCAGCCCCTTATTTCTTGTGGTAGGGAATTCCAGTTGCGAGAAGTGAAGATGGTATATGACATGGAGTGATGTGATGTCCTATGTTGCGGTATATTAAGTAAGAGACTATGAATATTAATAATATTATAATAATGATAATAATATAATAACGATGATGATGATAATAATAATAATTATTATTATTATAGTAGTATGAATATGATAAATTATACGAGAAACACCAATTAATATATATATATATATATATATATATATATATATCTTACACTGGGTAGTGATGAAGTCGAGATTAGAGCAAATAGGAAGAGTCAGAAGTATGTAAAAGGTTATGGTCCACTCAACCAGAAGGTAGAAGAAAGAAAGGAAGACCGAAACTGCGATGGAAGGAAGAAGTGGATGGAGATGCTAGAGAGTTGGAATTGAGAAATTGGTGGAGAGAGGAACAGGACCGAGCTAATTGGAGGAGGCCAGGACTCAGGAATGAGTTGTTGCGCCAGCGAGATGATGATTAATTCTAATTTCTTTGATTTAATAAAAGTAACAAGATTAGGTTCATTGTATGTATCATGTAATTCTAGTCCTGTTTAATATTTGCGCGCTCTTACACACTGTTCTGTGACCCATATATAGGCCTACAACGAGTGGTGTGGAAAAAGCAATTCTATATATGATTTCCCAATGGTTTATTAATATTCATGTTTTCCAGTCCATCTGCGTTTTATTCAACTGTCCATCCACTAATTACGTTTTTTATAAAGGTTTTCGATTTTGCAATATCATGCATGGGTATCGATAGATTACGTTTCGAATATTTTCATTAATTAAGAAAGATAGTAAAACATATCGGTCAGAAATTTGGAAGCTGCAGTTCCGAACAAATTCTATATTATTAACTATCTATTTATCTTCGGGTTTTTACAGCTGCTGCCGTCTTCCCGTGCCAAACCTCCAAAGCCTACGGTCTTGGGCATCTTCGATGCTTAGCCCTCTAGCTTGCATTACTGTCTTCATGTTTTCCTTCCATGTTAACCTTGGTCTTCCTCTTTTCTTCTTTCTGTTAGGATGCCATTCATATAGTTGCTTCGGCCATCGCTCATCTTCCATTCTTAAAACATGTCCTAACCACTTTAATTCCTTTTCCTCAATTCTTTCAATTATGCTTTCTTCTGCTTCCATTTTGTTTCTAATTTCCTTATTTGTGACACGTTCTAATTTAGACTTTCTGGCACTTCTTCGTAAATAATCCATTTCTAGAGCTATTAGTCTATTCTTGTAGTACTTATTGATTGTCCATACCTCACTTCCGTACATTGCAACAGATTCCACCAATGTTTTAACCAATATATTTTTTTGTGTCTTTCCAAATATGCTTATCCCACCATATGGAATTTAATGATGATATTATTTTGCTACTCAATTCAATTCTATGTTTTATGTTCTCTTTGCCTATACCTTCGATGTTATCCATTATCATTCCCAAATATTTAGTTTGTTTCACTTGCTTTATTTGGATTCCATCTTCCAATACTAAGTTTTCTCTTTCATTGCTCTTTTATTTGCTACAAGATATTCTGTTTTTTTCACATGTAAATCTAACTACTGTGAGACCCCATGATTCATATGTGTTGCTTTTCCACCTTTTTTATCATGAATTCCATATCAAAATTGTCTATATTATTAACAACGAGGTAATACCCGGCGAGCGCTCCTACGCCTAAATAAATTAAATATGTGTTTTTATTTTAAGTTGAACAAGTTATAAGAAAATTATAGGTCAATTCAAATTGTATAGCATACAAGGCCCGACTCTGGATCCGATGTGACCCAAGGACAATCTGTGAGGTCGCCAGGAGTTGAGGGACTCTTGACGTACTAATAGCTCCCGGCTGGACCCACTTAAGGGCAACCAAACACGTCCCCAGCTGGTGGCACTGGGGGAAAGGTCGGGTGATCTGGAGAGAGTCCTCCCGATCAAGTTTCTCTAGGGACTCGCTGAACCAGTAGTGGTGTCGGCAAGGGTGGATCGCCTTGTCAAACTATTTGGCTCATCATGTTGGAGCTTGCGAACACCGTTGCTGGCCCACCAACAGCTGCAGAAGGCGTCCCTGGGGGCAACACCAGGGCTCGGCTCGGACCAGTCCAGAGGGGAGCTACTGTACTGGTTCCTGGCTCGGCCTACGGGCCCGTCGACAAACTGTGGGGTCGCCAGGAGATGAGCACCTGGATGTACTAAAAGTCTCACACTGTTGGGCTTGTAGCCCTAGCCGGTCTCACAACGGCTGCAGGACACGTCCCTGGAGGCAGAACAGGGGAATGGTCGGTGGATCTGCTACAGCAGTCCTCCCGGCTAGGCTCATGGAGCCCGTGGACCAACTGTGGGGTCGTCAGGATTGAGTGACCTGATGTACTATGTAGCTCAGCAATTCCCAGAACTGCGAACTCCAACACTCTCTCCCTGGGGTGTTGGTTTAAGGACCGAGAACTTGAACGTGGACGCGAACATAGGATAGGGAGGACTAGAACTAGGACTTGGGAGTATGGTCATGACGACCGAGGTATCCCAAGGGGTGGACGGCTGGGCCTACATGAAGATGTATAGCATACATTGTGACGGATCATATGACACTAGCTAGAGTCAAATTTTTAATTTGGGATTATAGGTAAACCCCCACTTATAATAGTCCGATGTCGCTGAGTTTTGGATAATACCTACTACGGAACATTTTAATTGTATATATTGAGTTTCGTTATGAATAATCGAAAATTGTGACCGCTAGAGCGATTTTTAAATGTTCACTTCCGGTGAAATCCTACACAAAATGGTTTAGAGAGTCCAATTGTGAATCTAAACTATCAAGGGACCCACTGAAACACATAAAAAATCATCAAAATCGGTCCAGTAATTTAGGAAAAATTCAGTGACATACACGCATATAGAAGAATTATAGGCTATGTATATATACTATTTTCTCAGGTCGGATCGAGGGAGAGTGGCGTGTTGGGATCTTTTAGGACGGATCGAGAGTGAATCAAAAACATGCAAATTTTTGGGTACAGTAAGAAAATTGAGATATAACAAAATTGTAGATTAAGGATACATGTATTAACAATAAGAAGAATCTCAATATGGTCTTTGTTTTCGATCTTTAATCATGTTATATAATAAGTAGGTCTGATAAGTTGAATAGTCTGATAGTGCACTTAATGTCTGCAGGGACGGGGGGAGGGGGGGTATGAGCGTGCGGTGTGTATATGTGTGGGTGTGTGTGTGTGTGTTTTTTTTTCTAATTTGTTTTCTAGCATTTTTTTTAATATTAATGTACGGAATATGGATGAATGTAGATATGTATTATTGTGATGTAGTGCAGACATAGATTATACTTATATGCAGCCTGTTATTGTTTTTTGATACAGGTGTATTTGTAGGTATTTGTTTATATTATTAGTTTTATTTTTTATTCATGGAAAAATAATGCACGTACGGCCAAGCAGGCCCGTGCGCAATGTAAATGCATATGTATTTTCTTTATTCTGAAAAAAGGCAATAAATTCCATTATATATTCATATAAGATACTATCCCTGGAGACAGCAATGACCATTTTCCGCTTAAAAATCGCACCAATCATGACCTATGGACTAGAAGTGATTTGGAAGAACCTAAATAAGGCAAACCTAGAGGAAATAGAGAAAGTCAAAGCACACTTTTTAAAGATAGCGCTTAAGCGTATCAAAAAACATGCCTTCACGCCTAACATACATACTGACAAAGGAACCCTTCTTCATAGAAGAACTCCACCTGGACCTTCTCGTGCCGGCAACAGATGCCTACAAAGAACTGCTGACGGAACTAAACGAGAAGAGAGAACAGATATGGCCTGAGTGAGATGATCTGCAGGGAATGGACAGCAGCCAGATACGACCTCAGACACACCGTGACGAGAGTCGCGGTCCATGGTTTCCACCACAGGATATGCACAACAGTGAAGCGCCATAACCCAGAAGAAAAGTGCAAGTGCAAACTATGTGGGTCGCACTGCGACCGATATCACCTGTTACAGTGTAAAAACATAGGAACATCGATAACAGACTTCTGTAAGATATGAAAACATTTCTTTCTACATGGCAATTGGCTGCAATATTACCCATTATATATATATCATCATCATCATCATCATCCGGTATCATGGCAGCTGCCATCGTCTTCCGGAAACCAAACGCCATTCCTCTCTGTCAATCCATTGAACTTCCTCCATTCCTTTGATATTCATAGGTGCTTGTACCCCTTCTTCCAAGTTTTCTTCGGTCTTCCCCTCTTCCTCCTTTCCATTAGGATCCAATCATAACAATTTTTGGCAATCTTTGCTCTGGCATTCTTTTGACATTACCATACCACTGCAATCTTTTCTTTTCTATAATGTCTATGATGTCCGGCTCCTCTTGTACACCCATAATTTCCCTTATTTCTTTATTTCGTATTCTATCCATTCTAGATTTTCCAGCTGATCTTCTTAAAACATCCATTTCTGTACTTAAAATTATTTTCATTTCCCTGGTAGGAATTTGCCAGACTTCAGCACCATATGTTAAAATGCTCTGAATTATGGTTTGATATATTTGTAATTTTCTATTTTTTTGTAATATTTTTGCTCTACCAAACAGAGTTTAAAGCATTTATTGCTTGTTTTGTTTGTGCGATTATATTTTTAATTTCCACTGTGTTATCGCCTGAATGGTCTAATTTTGTTCTTAAATAAGTGCATTCAATACTAGGTTTTAGTTCTTCTCCATCGTTGAAATTTATATTTTCCATTTCTTCTCCTATACACAGATATTTAGTTTTCTCAATGTTTATATAAAGTCCCCATTTTTCATATTCTTCTTTTAGTTTTTGTAGCCATATATATATATATATATATATATATATATATATAAAGATTTTTATGTGTGTCCATACATTTAGTTTTACTAATGTTCAATTCCAACCTATTTCTTTAACATTACACAATAGAATGTTCGTGTTTTCGTCGCCTAATAATACTGCATAAAAAATCTAGCAACGTATTAAATATATAAACGTACCAGGAAAGATATGAAAACTACATTTTGTATCATTTATGTTTATCGATTGACAATATTTTTGAGTTTTAGTAAAAAAGTTAACTGTACGATCAATTTTTATACTCACTTTGGGTATTTTAATTAATTTTTTGTTTTTTTCTGCGGTATTTTCTAACAAATCTATAACCATGCTCATGTATTGTACATGGATCTCACATATTGATTGACTGATTGTAGAAAGAAGTTAAGAGTTTTCGTCCGATCTATTTCTCGCCCTCTTCAAAGAGGATGTCAGATGGGAGACTTGGTAAATATACAACATTCACATATTACGAATTGCTACTTCGCTTTTACCAGGAATTTTATACGTATCTAAAAAATGGTGTGAAGGCACCACATGGTGTATCGTTTCATATATAACCTTACAGTGCTATGCTGCGTTAAAAAAATGAATTATTTTAATGATTTATTTATATGCAGATTTTTAATATTTACACATCTTTATGTGCCTAAAGTTTTATTTTCCTTCTCCACTCGTCCCTATCCATCCACTCTATGTCCTCGAGTCCTCATTCCAGTTCTTATTTCCTGCATCCATGAGTTTCGTGGTCTTCCTTTCTTTCTTCTTCCAGGTGGACCATTCGAATGTTTTTCTGGGTAACTTTTCTTCTTGCATTCCTAGTACTTGCTCATACCAATTTAATTGCTTATATTTTATATAATCTACTATTTAACCCTTAAATGCGTTAATGTATCCTTTTGGATACATCAGTTGGTTTAATTAATTTAATATTTTAAATAAATCAGAAGAAAACGAACAAAAATAAACTACTTAAAAATGTGTCTAATTATTTAAAATACATAATAACAGTTATACAAGATTCCGTTTTCACTGCGGTCCGCCACATTCAATTAACTGACACGAGACATTTGTTTGTTTGCCAATTTAAGGGTTAATATTTAATATTCATTTTTTCTCCTATGATTTAATTTATTTATTTTTATTTTATTTATTTATTATTTCAATTTTGAACAACTTTCTGCTCTCCTCAAGAAATCCATTTGATTACACGTAAGTTTTTGTTGAAGTTGCATGTTACAGTTCTATATGTGACAGTACTTCAAACTAATTAATTATATATTTGTAACTTTATTTCCCTGGTTTTATGTCTGTTCCATAGGACACCATTTAACAGTGTAGTTATTGCTCCACTTTTATTTATTCGGTTCTTAATGTCACTTTCTTGTTTATCCTCTTTATGTACTTACCTCCCAATTACTCAAATTCTTCACATCGTCAAATATACCCCTTCTTATCTTCTAATTTTTAATCTTCGGTTTAATAATAATAATAATAATAATATTAATAATAACAATAATATTATTATTATTATTAACTAACTAACTCACTCACTGGCACTATCGAACCCGTAGGTTCAAGGCCGCGCGGATATAATCTCTCCATACATCCATATCCTGAGCTAATGTTTTCCAATCATTCCCTGTATAATCTACTTCCCTCAAATCATAGTTAATGTAATTCTCCCACCTCATTCTTGGTCTACCAACTGGGCGTTTTCCCTTGGGTTTTCCTTCAAGAAGCTTCCATACACGTCTTTCATTCCCCATTCGTGCCACATGTCCTGCCCATCGCAGTCTACAAGACTTAACTGTTCTTATTATATCTGGCTTCAATAATAATAATAATAATAATAATAATAATAATAATAATAATAATAATAATAATAATAATTATTATTATTATTATTATTATTAATTCATTTTGGAATCTATCAACAGTAATCTAACAAGAGGTTGTGATTTTGTCCAATGAAAAACTTAACCTCGCGTTGGATTTGGAGTGACTATTTAGCGAATAAAACAAAATCAGAAGCTAAATGTAATTATAATGTTTAATATGTACTAAATGTGAGGTTATGTATTCCGACCTTACTTCCGGGCGATTTATAAGCCGACTGGATAGTTATAAATAGCATATCTTTACTGTTGAATCTCTTTGGGCTTGGAAAAATTCAGTGACAGATGATTGTATGAAAAATAACTATTAACAATAATGCAGATTCATCATCATACAACATTTAAAACATTTTTAGATTTTTTAGAGCAACAGAACTAACCTTTTTTTTTTTTTTTTTGGTCATTTTTGAAGTTGTTTTCTTTTGGCATTTCTTGCTGTACCATATCGATCGTTGTTGAATCGATATCCTGGTCAAAGAAGTTAATTTGCAGAGATATCTCTCATTACGAACAGGAAGAGACACGGTTATCAACAGGAAGAGGTACGATTATCGGTCTATGAGTTAAATAGTCGTAAGTAATGTCACGATTCATTTCCAAATAATCGATAAATTCACGACTCACGAAGTGACGGGTGAATTTATCTAGAGAATTTGGAAATCAAGAGTGGCATTTGTTAGGACTATTTAACGAATAAAATTAAGCTGTTTACTCACAAATCATTATTTAAATATAGTTGTCTTAAAATATTTATATATTTAATGTAAACGGCGATGTTTGAAAACAAATGAGAAACGATTGATACGCTTTATTTGTTTCTTTTATTCAACATTGCAACCAGATCATATTATTTATTGCCAAAGGATCGCAATATTGTAAGAATGCACCCTAGTGGAGAAATTTATAACCAATATTATAGGTATTAATTAATTTCTGATGTCCTTTGATGTAAATATGTCAATTATATTTTTCTGCAACGTTGTTTCCTGGAAATAATTCGTTTAAGAAGGTGCAAACAGTGGTTTGTCTTTTTGGTGGTATAATCAATTGCTACAAATGTTTTTTTATTATCTCCCGCATGCACTATGTGCTGACATTCATGCACTATATATACAATCTGATAGCCGTATTTCTTAGAGAGTCAGTCACTGGAAAATAATGCTATGCCCTATTCAGACTGTTAAAGAGGAGGAGCTCTCTTTATTATGATAAACTTATTTGATAAATTCGAGGTGAAACACGACTGCGATTGGTCGTAATTAAAAAATCACTGAAATGTGATTGGTCATTGAATCCCATTTGGGGCATGAGTTAAATACTCATAAGTAATGTTACGAGTGATTTCCAAATAATCGCTAAATTCACGAGTCACGAAGTGACTTTGGAAATTTGGAAATCAAGAGTGGCATGTGTTAAATATAGTTACAGGTATATATATATACTAGAAGTCCCGGCCACGCGTTGCTGTGACTAAGGTATACGTTAAAAATTTAAATTAAGTTGCTGTCATTCAGCCAGATTACTTAAAACTAATACGGAAAATAAACACTGAACACACTTAAATTATGAAATAATCAATATTTGCAATTAAATTGAAATTCGAGGTTGCAACAAAAAGCACAGCCATCTGGATCTCTCTTTCTTCTTTGTTAAATAATAAAATGCATACCTTACAAATACCTTCACGCCCCGTCTGTTAGAATCGTATGGAACTCACAGATAATTACACCGCCATCTGTTAGAATCGTATGGAACTCACAAATAATTACACCGCCATCTGTTAGAATCGTATGGAACTCACAGATAATTACACCGCCATCTGTTAGAATCGTATGGAACTCACAGATAATTATAACTCTTTGTTAAATAATAAGCAAATAATTTGCAATAAAAAAATAATGCGACTATAAATTTAGTTATAAACTACCCTAAGTCTCAAGTTGGATCAAACTGCACACAGTGTGCAAAATTTTATTAAAATTGGTTCAGTAGTTTAGGATTCCATCGCGGACAAACAACGTGACACGAAATTTTTATATATTAAGATATATATAATGTAAACGGCGATTTTACATGCGTTGGAAATGTTCTTCCGTATGACGCAGTAGAATGATACACTATTATAGATATATAACTGATGTGACAGTCTCTATACAAAAAACTTGACTCATAATGGCGAAGTTTATTAATGTTAGTGGCATCTAATATCTTTTCTATCTGCTCACACCACATGCTGCTGGAAGAATCTGAAAACAAAGAAGAATCAGGAAATTAGTTTTATGTGTAGGACTATATATAGATTACCGACACAACAAGAAATCTTTCAATCTTCTACCCACAACCCCCCTCTGCCATCATAACAAACCATCAAGTGCTGAAGAATAATGTCAGAACTTGTTTCATAAGAAAGAAAAAAAAAACAGGATATTAAGGATTATCACGATGTTCGTAATATAACTTACTAGCTGACAACCCGGTGTTGTTCGAGAATTTATCACAATCTTATTGTCACCATACGGCTTGACGATCCCAAAAACTGAGTTCTTTTTTAAATTTCTTTCTTTCTCGTTTTCTTTCGCTTACACTGTTCTTCCTTTTTGTTTTGCCTTTTTAACCTTTTTATCTTATTCACAAGTAAAATCCAAGCTGCGGAAATGAAATTTTTAAGAAGAGTAAAAGGCTGCACTAGAATGGACCAGATAAGAAACGAGGATATCCGTGAAGAACTGCAGATCTACTCCATAAAAGAAAAGATATTTAACAACAAGATACAGTTGAATGAACATGTAGAAAGAATGGAAGAAATAAACTCTTCCATTATTTTCCAAGAGGAAGAAGAGATGTCGGACGTCCTCGGAAGTGATGGTCTTAGATCTATTAGTGAAGACGGAACAGGCAACTCTTGCCTAAACCAGGAAGTGAAGAAGAAGAGAAGATCTTATTCACACATACAAGCACAAGACAGGACACACACCCAGACCCAAGGTGGAGATTTAAAATCCCCTACCCCGCTGGGAATCGAACCCGGGTCGCCGGAGTGGAAGGAAGGAACTCTACCGACTACGCCACGGCCACGGACAAAATTCGGTACCAATGTAGGTTATTTTTAGCGAATTCCAAAGAAATGAAGCTATTGAAAGTATTCCCATGGAAATATTTTTTATGTTTTTTACAGATCTTAACCGATTATATCTAGAAGACACCGAAAATGACTATTACCAAAATGTATATAGTAGTAGTAGTAATAGGACTTTATTAGACTAAAAGTAAGATATATACAATGTTATTTATAAATATGGGTCGCACGGGCAGTAAGCCGTACGTGCTGTTGACAGTCCGTTACAATAAAGTAATATTTGGTAATAGTAAGTTATAAAGAAAAACAAAAAGAAAATAATAATATTACAATTACATAAAGAAAATACAATAATATTACAATTACATAATAGTACAATATTTTGAGGAAGTGCCTGAATTCAAATACCTAGGAACAATAATCACAAATAGGAATGAGATGCACAAAGAAATTAAACATAGGCTTAATTCTGGAAATGCGTGCTATTATGAATTACAGAGTCTCTTGATGTCCCAACTCCTTTCAAAAAACGTTAAACTGAAAATATATAAAACTATTATTCTACCAGTTATATTATATGGGTACGAAACATGGACTCTTATTTTAAGGGAGGAAAGGAGATTACCAGTATTTGAGAATAAAGTACTTAGGAAATTTTTTGGACCAAAGAGAGATGAACAAACAGGTGAATGGAGAAGAATACATACCAATGAACTACATAGTCTTTATAGGAAGCCAGATATAATAAGAACAGTTAAGTCTCGTAGACTGCAATGGGCAGGACATGTTGCATGTATGGGGAATGAAAGACTTGCATGGAAGCTTCTTGTAGGAAAGCCAGAGGGAAACGCCCAGTTGGTAGACCAAGAATGAGGTGGGAGAATAACATTAACTATGATTTGAGGGAAATAGATTATGCAGGGAATGGTTGGAGAGCATTAGCTCAGATAGGGATGTATGGAGAGCTTATGCCCGCGCGGCCATGAACATTCGGGTTCGATAGTGCCAGTCAGTAAGTAAGTAATAGTACAATAACATTATACATTAATTAAGTTATGTAGAATTATTAAGAATTAATGGTATTGCATTTTGATAACATGTATTTATTCATGAATGAGTGTTGTTCCTATTTTCCGGTTTTGTCCAGAAATTTACCCAAGTTTATCCAATTTTCTGGATTTAGCATTAACTCGTAGCATGCCAATCTTTCACGATTTGAATTTATAAACCTTTCCGGTAATAACTGATGCCTCCAATATTCTAAATCGTTACATTTTCCTAATATATGTATCTCGTCTTCAAAGTTCCCGCACATTGGACATATTCGCATATCGTGATCGTCGCTAATTTTTAGAAATTTCCATGCCCCTAGCCTAAACTAAGCAAGCCCTGATCTCTCTTTAAATCCTAGGTTGAGTATATAAGATAATTTTCCCCAAACATGTTTTAGGTCTCTTTGTAAAAACAGTGAGCGTTTTATGTACGTATATATACCAACTTCTGTAAAAAGAATCGTTAAACTGAAAATATATAAAACTGTTACTCTACCAGTTATCTTATATGGATGCGAAACATGGACTTTTACTTTATGGGAGGAGAAAGAATTACGAGTATTTGAGAATAAAGTTCTCATGAAAAGTTTTGGACCAAAGAGAGTTGATCAGACAGGCGAATGGAGAAGACTTACATAACAGTGAGCTAGTCGTATTTATAAGAAACCAGCATAAGGACAGTTAAGTCTCGTAGACTGCGATGGACAGGACATGTGACACGAATGGGAAAATAAATAAGACCATGGAAGCTTTTTATAGGAAAACCAGAGGGAAAAATCTCAGTTATTAGACCAAAAATGAGGTGGGAGAATAACATTAACCATGATTTAAGGGAAGTAGATTATACAGGGGATTTTTGGAAAACATTAATTCAGGATAGGGGTGTATGAAGAGCTTATGTCCACACGGCCATTAATGTACGGATTTGATAATGTCAGTGAGTTACTTAGTTATTTTATAAATATTCGTTGCATTAAAATTTAATACAATCGTAAGTCAGTGAACCGAAAACGGAAATATATTATTTTCTGTAGCTTACAACATCTACAGGGTGATACACAATAAGTATTACAAACTTCTAGTGGTTTTAGAGGGGACTTAGTAGGTAAAACCCATATTTGGTTCGTCTTCCGGGCTTATAGGCCGTGGTCTGGTTGTCTTCTTACTCGACGTTTCGACTACTGCTGCGGTAGACATCATCAGGAGATACTGCGTGCTTCTGTGAACTCCTCAACAGTCGGCTGCAGACTGACTGGTCATTGGAAACTGTCTCTCTGTTTATAGCTAAACCCGGGTGGAGGGGAGTGTTTTCTGCGCGCACCGAGTTGTGCGCTGTATTGCCGTGTGCAGAAGTCATAGGCTTCGTTGTCGTGTTATGCAGTGCTGGGATCCAAATTTTGTTTATCTTCAAGGTTCTTCTTTTTTGTTGAAGGAATTTTTATGTTTGTATATTTCTATGGCTTCTCTGTATAGTCTGGTTGTAGTAATGTGATGTTTGTGATAATACCTGGGTATCTTCAAATCTTATAATATGTTGTTGGTTGTTCATCAAGTGTTCCGCTACGGCCGATTTTTCATTTTGTTTTAACCTGCAGTGTCTCATGTGTTCTTGTAATCGTGTGTTGATCATTCTTTTTGTTGTACCGATGTACACCTCTCCACAACTGCACGGGATACGATATATACCGGCATGACTCAAAGGATCTCTAGTGTCTTTGGCTGAGCGCAGTATATTGCTGATTTTTTGTGTTGTTTGTAGGTTGTTGCTATGTTGTATTTCTTTAATATTCGTCCAATTTTCTCTCTGTTGTTGTTTTGATATAAGGTAGGTAAACCTTACCATTTATCTCTTCCTTGTTTTCGTTTTCGGGCCTATATTTCTTTGGATTTATGGCTCGACGAAAATCTGTTTTGCTGTATCCATTGGTAAGAAAAGCTGCATGGAGATGATTGATTTCTTCTTGCAGATACTGTGGTTCCGAAATCCTTTTGGCTCGTTCAACCAGGGTTTTTATTATCCCGCGTTTTTGTCTAGGATGGTGGTTAGACTGTTTGTGTAGGTATCTGTCTGTGTGAGTATTTTTCCTGTAAACCTTGTGTCCAAGTGTCATGTCTTGGTTTCGGATTACCAAAACATCCAAAAACGGTAGACTGTTGTCATGTTCCTTTTCCAGGGTGAATTGGATGCTGGGACAAATCCCATTTATGTGCTTCTTGAAGTTATCTAGTTCCTCCTCACCGTGTTCCCAAATGACGAAGGTGTCATCCACATATCTTAGCCAAACTGTGGGTCTTAAGGTAGCATTCTCCAAAGCCTGTTTTTCAAATTTTTCCATGTAGAAATTTGCTATTACGGGACTTAATGGACTTCCCATGGCCACGCCGTTTATTTGTTCGTAGAATATACCTCTCCATTGAAAATAAGATTCTGTGAGACATATGTTGTAGAGCGCTGTTATGTCTGGAGGAAAGAGTTCTTGTAAGTATGTCATAGTTTCTCCGATAGGTACCTTAGTGAATAATGCAACCACATCGAAGCTTAGTATTATGTCATTCGGCTTGAGTTTCATAGCGACACTTGGACACAAGGTTTACAGGAAAAATACTCACACAGACAGATACCTACACAAACAGTCTAACCACCATCCTAGACAAAAACGCGGGATAATAAAAACCCTGGTTGAACGAGCCAAAAGGATTTCGGAACCACAGTATCTGCAAGAAGAAATCAATCATCTCCATGCAGCTTTTCTTACCAATGGATACAGCAAAACAGATTTTCGTCGAGCCATAAATCCAAAGAAATATAGGCCCGAAAACGAAAACAAGGAAGAGATAAATGGTAAGGTTTACCTACCTTATATCAAAACAAACAACAGAGAAAATTGGACGAATATTAAAGAAATACAACCATAGCAACAACCTACAAACCAACACAAAAAATCAGCAATATACTGCGCCCAGCCAAAGACACTAGAGATCCTTTGAGTCATGGCGGTATATATCGTATCCCGTGCAGTTGTGGAGAGGTGTACATCGGTACAACAAAAAGAATGATCAACACACGATTACAAGAACACATGAGACACTGCAGGTTAAAACAAAATGAAAAATCGGCCGTAGCGGAACACTTGATGAACAACCAACAACATATTATAAGATTTGAAGATACCCAGGTATTATCACAAACATCACATTACTACATCAGACTATACAGAGAAGCCATAGAAATATACAAACATAAAAATTCCTTCAACAAAAAAGAAGAAACCTTGAAGATAAACAAAATTTGGATCCCAGCACTGCATAACACGACAACGAAGCCTATGACTTCTGCACACGGCAATACAGCGCACAACTCGGTGCGCGCAGAAAACCTCCCCTCCACCCGGGGTTTAGCTATAAACAGAGAGACAGTTTCCAATGACCAGTCAGTCTGCAGCCGACTGTTGAGGAGTTCACAGAAAGCACGCAGTATCTCCTGATGATGTCTACCGCAGCAGTAGACGAAACGTCGAGTAAGAAGACAACCAGATCACGGCCTATAAGCCCGGAAGACGAACCAAATATGGATCAAGACGCCGGCCGTGAAAGCCTACAATTATATATTAGTAGGTAAAGTTTTGATAAGGAACCTATGTCCGAAAACGTACCATTTTGATGTAAATTTAGTTTGAAATTCGGAACACAATGCGCTAATATCGCGTGTCTTGTGTTTCAGAATATGTATTACATACTTTTAGGGGTTGTATTACAAGTGTGGTCCATGTGGTAACTGTGCTGTTTGTTGCACAAAGTGCACCTGCGACGCATGTTTTCATACACACGCCACACAAGACCTGATGTGTGCTGAATAATTTTTACTGTCGTCAGAATTCGTGCAAGAAGATCTTCCTCCGACTTGATAGCAGTAGTACAACCCTTAGAAGTCTGTAATACTTATTCTGAAACACAAGATACACGATATCAGCCCAATGTGTTTCGATCTTCAAACTTATTTTACATAAAATAGTACGTTTCCGGACATGGGTTCATTATCAAATCTTTATTCACTAAGTCCCTTCTACAACCCCTAGATGTCTACAATAATGTTGTGAATCAGCTTGTATAAAAAAAAAACTACAGAAATTGTTCAAAGTGACCTCCATTGTTGTTTAAGCAGTAGTGTTTGAGATTATATTCTGAAGGTCCCGTATTCAAGCTCCA
This sequence comes from Diploptera punctata, assembly GCA_030220185.1. Lineage (NCBI taxonomy): Eukaryota > Metazoa > Arthropoda > Insecta > Blattodea > Blaberidae > Diploptera > Diploptera punctata. The sequence goes on along the minus strand of JASPKZ010003869.1, from coordinate 386,787 downwards.
GTTTCAATCAATCTGATTTTTTTCTTTGCAACCATATACAATGGTTAACTGACTTATGCCTCACCCTGTATATATCGTATTATACACCCGTATGGAAATATATAACACGTAAATCAACAAAATCCAGATAATAAATTCTACTTGCTGACGAAATCGGTTGGTTTATGCAATTCCTCCATGATGATTTTTTAAGTGCTCACATCTCCCCTGAAAAAAAAAGAAGAAAAAAAACTTGACGGATCCAATCAGAGGATGAGTGGTCTCATTGAAAGAATCAACGAGAAGTCAATCACTGAATGCCGCTGACGTGCTTCAGTTACTTCATATCAACACTGAAAGTAAAAAAAAAAGAAAAGAAAAGTTTTGCGGAAGAATATAATTTTCAACGTCTGGCATTATTAGAAAGTTTATGTCACGTGAAAGAAGAGTTACGTCAGAAGGAAGATGACGATAATAGGAAACAAAAATCATTAAAACTTTAAACAATATTTCCAATATTGACTTCATTGGTGAAATCCGAAAGAGTATTGCTATTGAGGTTGTTCTCATGAAAATATTTTAATTTTGTTTTAAATCTTCAACGGTTTAAAACAAAATTAAAATTTTATAAAACAATGGCTGTCCCTGTCCTTTTGTATGGGAGTGAATCTTGGATTACCACTACCAAACAAGAAAGTAAAATCCAAGCAGCCGAGATGAAATTTTTAAGAAGAGTAAAAGGCTGCACTAGGATGTACCAGATAAGAAACGAGGATATCCGTGAAGAACTGCAGATCTACTCCATAAAAGAAAATATATTTAACAACAAGATACAGTGGAAAGAACATGTAGAAAGAATGGAAAAAAGTAGATTACCAAATAAAATCTTCCATTATTTTCCAAGAGGAAGAAGAGATGTCGGACGTCCTCGGAAGAGATGGTCTTATGCTGTGGTTTATCTACGACGCAACGCGCCAGCGCAAAAATTGCTCCCCATGTATTTAAATGGAAGTGGTTTATCTACAACGCAAATTGATGGCGCAAAAAAATTGCGCTGACATGTCGCGTCGTGTTTTGGAATCTCTTGAATCCAGGACGCAATTTGCCAGCGCAAACAAAGAATATAGAAGACATTACCCGTACTCATTGGTGTAATTGCTAAAAACAAACTAAGATTTTATAACAAAATGTCGGAAATACAGTACTTGTTTTATAACTTTCCAATTTTAACGACGAAAGTTAGATGATTTTGTTGCAAATCATTGAGTTCTATACATGTTTTATACAATATGAGCATGAAGGAGTACAGAGATGTATAGAAAAAAGTTATTGTGGCTTGAACTTAGTCAAGAGATAAATAAAAGCTGTAAATATTGTATCTCGTCTTCTATTAAATTCAAAACCTGATAAAACTGCTCAGGCGAAAATCTGAAGTATTCTAAATTTGGTATATTCATCAACCATATGTTTATTTAAGAACTAAAGAATAATTTATTCTATAATTTTCCATACATCATTCATATGATTCTGTTGCTCTAGCTACTTTTTCTGTCTTTACTAATATTTCGAATTATTTTAATCGTTTTGCAACGACACGTGAAACTTTTTTTATGAAGAATTTTAATATGTTTATCTATGTAGACAAATTATGACTTTTCCTCTCTTATTTTCAAAGTTCTTTATTAGAACTGAAGTTGGCATACGTGAACGCTCATAAAAATGACCAACATTTGCATTTAATTCCAAACCATATTTTAAGAAATAAATGTTCAATCACTTCATTTTGTTAGATTCCGATGGGTCAGTTTAGTGTACATCAGATTAGTTTATAGTTTACTAAATAGTATGTATGTAATTTATTTTATTAGGTTATGCAGGGACAGGTTTGTATACATTAGTTTTTGTAAACACATTTGGAAATTTATTATGAACGTTGGTCATTTTGATTTTCCATATATGTGGTGCCATCTGGCGACAATTCTATAAACATATGCGCTGTAACGTATGCGCTCCATGCGAAACCAGCATCACACCGAGCGAAACGCGAATTCGCGTCACGTCGGGCGCGATACGCTGTATAATAAACCGTAGCATTAGATATATTAGTGAAGACGGAACAACTCTTGCCTAAACCAGGAAGTGAAGAAGAAGAAGAAGATCTTCAACGATCTTACCTAGTAATCTCCGAGATTGGACTTATATATATGACATCATAGGAAAAATAAATGCCTGGACGGGATTTAAACCCGGACCTCCGGGTTGGTACCCCAGCGTGCTATCAATTACACCACCGCACAAATCCAATGCAAACATTTATCTTTCTTATAATCGGCCGCGGTGGACTAGTGGTTATGCTCCTTGCCTCTGGTCCCAACGGTCGCGGGTTCATACCCGGCCGGGGTCGATGGATTATTTTAGGATGGAAAAATTCAAGGAGCAAGTCCTCCGGGAGAGACTTTAAGCCGTGGGTCCCGAGTCTGAAGATTTTCAGGCTCGTAAAAGATCCTTAAGCCTGAATAAAAAGGCCTCTAAGCAAAATTTACCGAATTTTCCCCGTCCTAGTAGGCCTACTACCTTGGTTTCCTAGATGTCAGTATGAGGCAAAACGCTGACCACGGACCACTCAAACGACATCTATACGAAACAAGTGTAACTAAATTAGTATGGTTCAAATTCTTCCCTGTAGGGGGAGAGCGCCTAAATCTCTGTTAAGGGAAACATGGGCTTACAAGATACAAGAAGCTATTTCTTATATATGTTGTATTCTCCATTATTAATAGATGTAGTGAAAACTCGGTCTTCTCTGCCATCTAGTAGCTAACTATGACGAGTAAGCCAATTAAAGATAATATTTTTACTTCATAGCAGTGACACTTTATATATATATATATATATATATACAGAATGTTCCAAAATGAAGGACGGGGTTTCAAAGTTATTTAATTTCCCTTACATGATGTATATAAGAAATAGAAAAATCATCCGAGAAGAATGGAGAGAAATAGACTTCCAAAATTGACACAGTACAGTGTACTAGTAAAGTGATCCCACAACAGGCCCAGAGGCCCTTGGGGTTGTAGGAGGTTAAGGCTCCCACTTTTTTCTAGACAATCGGCACTTTATGTCAGCCGGGTTGTCAGCCCTGCGTGACGGCCGCCTTTACCCCCAGAACAAGCGTCTGGTACTCATTTCCGTTAGAGGCTGAGTCGACCCCAGGGCCATAGTGCCGCCAGAGGGTTTGGGTCAGTTTAAAAATCCTGACCCCAACGGGACTTGAATCCTCGACCCTCCGGCTTGTAGCTCAGTGCCTTAACCACTACGCTACGGCGTGCCCCGTACAGTATACTACAACTGGAAAATAGGAACCAAGGAAGACCAAAACATCGGTGGAAAGATCAAGACTTGTTTCGTTAGGCCACATGACCTAAAAAGGAATTGTTTTTGATGATGATGCACATACACACACACACACACACACATATACACATCCACGTGTGTTAATCGCAGAGAAAGACAATCATCCAGCTGGCGTAGGGGTGACATTTGTTTAGCATGTTGGGTCCCCGAGTCGTTAACTACATAACAACTATATAGAGCATTCTATTAATAATCATGTAGGAAGCTACTTACTTTATTTTATATCATTTTAATTTTATTATATTCTATGTTTTTGTTAGCATTAGCTAGTATTAGATCCATCATCATTGTATTTTGTTTAGTCTGTATTTTAATATCTTAAAATTGTAATATGTACGTAATTTTTGTATAATTTTACTATTCGCTGGTTGAGTGGAAGAGAAGGCCTTATGGCCTTAACTCTGCCAGCTAAAATAAATCATTATTATTATTATTATTATTATTATTATTATTATTATTATTATTATTATTATAATTGGTTTTCTCAAACTGGACTCGCTATTTATTGTATCTATCCAAATTCCTCACGATGCTGGGTGGGCACCAGTCCCATATAGGCTGAAACTCCGTTATAAAATTTCTTCCCGTTTAAAAAATAGCAAATAAAATTTTGATTAGAATAAATTTTTATTTATCTGCTAGGTAATACTCGGCGTGACAAATAAATAAATAAATAAAATGTGTTTTTATGTTTAGTAAAATAAGAAAAATAATTATAAACTTGTATCGTAATTATTTTTAAATACTTGGTGCTAATTACCCGGCGTTTCCCCATTTTCTTGAGCTGAAAGACAAAAATTATTATTGTGAGTTACCCGTTAGAGATAAACATATGCTGTCGCTGACTTTTTGTAGAATTTTTTGAGATAATTCAATTCTGTGTACATTAATTTGGTGTATTTGTTATGGTTTAGGCAGCGTCAGCCATTTAAACATGCAAAAAGCGACTTTTTAATACTCCGATTCCTCCCTTCTTATTTAGCTCCGGCCTTTTGTTATATACGTTAATTGTCTCAGAAAAATTCTGTAAATTATGAAAAAAAAACCATTTAAATCGGTCAAGTAGTTTTTAAGTCCATAAAGGACACATAAACAGACTCATTCTCATTTATATATAAAGATCTTTCTATCCATGTATCCTCGAATGTTCACAGCTGCTGCCGTGTTCCTGTGCCAAACCTCCAAAGCCTACGATCTTGGGCATCTTCAATCCTTAGCCCTCTTGCTTACATTACTATCCTCATGCTTTTCTTCCATGCTGACTTTGGTCTCCCTTTTTTCTTATTTCTGGTCAGTTTCCATTTATATAGTTCTTTCGGCCATCGCTCATAATAATAATAATAATAATAATAATAATAATAATAATAATAATAATAATAATAATAATAATAATAATAATAATAATAATAATAATAAATAATAATAATAATAACAATAATGATAATGATAATGATAATGATAATGATAATGATAATGATAATGATAATGATAATAATAATGATAATGATAATGATAATAATAATGATAATGATAATAATAATAATAATGATGATAATAATAATAATAATAATAATAATAATGTTTTATTTATTCTGGCAGAGTTAAGGCCATAAGGCCTTCTCTTCCACTCAACCAGCACAAATACAAATACATATTTGACAAATATAGATATACACTATACTAATTATAAACAGTTAAAGGTACATTAAATGTAGCAATGTAAATTTCATGTACAAACAACATTTTATACGATAATAAGAATAATAATACTTACGTTAATAATAATAATAATAATAATGATAATATAATAATGATAATAATATAATAATGATGATAATAATTATTATAATTACAATAATAATAGTATAAATATGATAAATTATACGAGAAACACCAATTAATATATGTACCTTACACTGGGTAATGATGAAGTCGAGGTTAGAGCAAATATAAATTTAGATTCTTTTAAAAGTTCCCAATGTCCGGCATCTTCCATTCTTAAAATAAGTCCTAACCATTTTAATATCTACTCCTCAATTCTTTGAATTATGCTTTCTTCTGCTTCCACAATGTTTTTAATTTCCTTATTAGTGGCATGTTCTAATTTCGACTTTGTGCGTAAATAATCAATTTCTAGAGCTATTATTAAAGATTTTTAATTATCGATTATAAACCCTGGTAAAGTATATTCAATGCAGTAATCGCAGGAATGTTTTCTGTTGTCCTATTCGTTTCGTATTGCACTGTACAGGTGTCACTGTTTCACACAAGTTAAATGGCAGAATGTGTGATATGATATCCGGTCGGTAACAGACACTTCCTTCCATCCAGTAAAGTGTACTCACCCTCCCATTGACTGTTACAACACATTTATTTAGAAAGTAGCCTACTCTTCCATGAAGTGTGTCTGAATGCAGAGCACACAGTGACAGGCTTTCAACTGTCGCTGTTAAGAGCCCATTAACTCACTCACCTTCTTACATTAACAGCTTCATTGTTCTGCATCGCTTTTAGAGAATTCATAAAAAATGAAGCTATTGGAGTCGTTCATATGAAAAGGTTAATATATATATATATATATATATATACAAAGATTTTAGAAAAAAAAATGGGAATATAATGGTACTGTACATCAACTATATGTAGACTTCAAAAAAGCATATGATTCAATTAAGAGGGAGAAATTATATAGTATCCTGCTGGAGTTCGGAATTCCTAAAAAGTTAGTTAGACTTATACGAATGTGTCTAAATGGCTCAACGAGTAGGGTGCGTGTAGGCAAACAGTTTTCAGACACTTTTGAAATCCAGAATGGGTTGAAGCAAGGAGATACACTATCTCCTCTACTATTTAATTTTGTACTAGAGCATGCCATTAAATCTTTAGAGAATGAGGAAGGCTTACAACTGAATGGTATTAATAAGCTGTTAGTTTATGCTGATGATGTAGTACTACTGGCCGACAGCGAGGAGATACTAAAGGCCAACACGCACACACTATTGAGTAACACTAAGAAATTAGGACTGGAAGTAAATATCACTAAAACTAAATATATGGTCACACGTAGAAATTCAGTGTATAATGGAAATGGACAGCTAATGACAAATGAGGTAAATTTTGAGGAAGTGGCTGAATTCAAATACCTAGGAACAATAATCACAAATAGGAATGAGATGCACAAAGAAATTAAACATAGGCTCAATTCTGGAAATGCATGCTGTTATGCATTGCAGAGACTTTTGATGTCCCAACTCCTTTCAAAAAACGTTAAGCTGAAAATATATAAAACTATTATTCTACCAGTTATATTATATGGGTGCGAAACATGGACTCTTACTTTAAGGGAGGAAAGGAGATTACGAGTATTTGAGAATAAAGTTCTTAGGAAAATTTTTGGACCAAAGAGAGATGAACAGACAGGTGAATGGAGAAGACTACATAACAATGAACTACATGGTCTTTATAGGAAGCCAGATATAATAAGAACAGTTAAGTCTCGTAGACTGCGATGGGCAGGACATGTTGCGCGTATGGGGAATGAAAGACTTGCATGGAAACTTCTTGTAGGAAAGCCAGAAGGAAAACGCTCAGTTGGTAGACCAAGAATGAGGTGGGAGAACAACATTAACTATTATTTGAGGGAAGTAGATTATACAGGGAATGATTGGAAAGCATTAGCTCAGGATAGGGATGTATGGAGAGCTTATGTCCGCGCGGCGATGAACCTACGGGTTCGATAATGCCAGTGAGTAAGTATATACAAATTTAGTGTCACGTTGTTTGTCCGCGATGGAATCCTAAACTACTGAATCGATTTTAATAAAATTTTGCACACTGTGTGCAGTTTGATCCAACTTGAGACTTAGGGTAGTTTATAACTAAATTATAATTCGTAGTGTTTTCCACGCAGAATCTAATGACACTTCAACTTTAATTTTGATAAAAGAGTGGTTTATGTAGTTCTTAGTCTGATCTTGGAATATCTGTAATGAAAAGTAATTTCTGTGATTTACATACGGAAATAATGATTGCAATAAGTATGAAATATTGCCTAATCCGTTTCTTGTCGAGAAATGAATGAATTGAAACTTGCAGCTCATAATTCCAGAGGATCGTAATAATTAGTTTTGTAAGACAAAGCTCGTCTTTGAATCTACTAATTAGAACAAAAGAGCAAGATTTATGTAACTCCACTATGTAAAATAATTGCTAATTTGTATTGAGGTTTTACATAATACCACCACTTGACTTTGGCGCAGAAACAGGAAGTATTTATTTTATTTTATTTCACAACTGTTTACAGAAACATTAAATCTGATGTACTATTATTATTATTATTATTATTATTATTATTATTATTATTATTATTATTATTATTATTATTATTATTATGTCCACTGCTGTGATCTCGAGGTAGCGTGCTGCCTTGTCACGCAGCGGGCCCGGGTTCGATACCCGGTCGGGACAGCCTCCTGAGTGAGGTTTTTTTCGGGGTTTTTCTTCACCTGTAAGACAAATGTCAGGAAGCTTAGGGCCCAACGGTCCTCGAAAATCATCTGGCCACCATTATCATCCTTATCGTCATCATCCTTCACCGGTGTGGAAAGCAATGCGATGCCACCGCACCTATAATTCCCTAGTAAAGCTGCAAAGCATAGCATGAAAATGCTACGATTGCAGCGAAAGACCTGCCCTTGGGCAGAATTACAATGGATGGATTATTATTATTATTATTATTATTATTATTATTATTACTATTATTATTATTATTATTATTATTATTATTATTAGTAAATTCAAGAAAAACTTAAAACAAAAACTTATGTCGATGGAAATGGATTTCTTGAGGAGAGCAGCAAGATATTCAAAATTAGACAAAATAAGAAATACTGTCATAAGAGAAAAAATGAATATTGGTTATTCAATAGTAGATTATATACGGTATAAGCAATTAAATTGGTATGGGCACGTACGAGAATGCAAGAAGAAAGATTACCCAGGAAAACATTGGAATGGTGTCCACCTGGAAGAAGGAGGAGAGGAAGACTTCGAAACTCGTGGATGCAGGAAATAAGAACTGGAATGAGAGCAAGAGGACTAGAGGACATGGATTAGATGGAGAGAGACGAGTGCAGAAGAAAAATAAAGCTTTAGGCACAGAAAGATGTGTAAACATTCAAATTCTGTATATAAATAAAAATTATATTATTATTATTATTATTATTATTATTATTAAATAGTGAGAAATACTATCACATATGGAGCTGAAGTTTGGAAATTCAACAAAAACTGGATGGATTTCTTGAGAAGAGCAGCAAGATGTTCAAAATTTAAAAAAAAGTACTGTCATACGAGAAAAAATAAATATTAGATATTAAATAGTAGATTACATAAGATACAAGCAATTAAATTGATATGGCGACATAGAAGGGAAGTTAGCCAGAAAGACATTGTAATTGTGTCCACCTGGAAGAAGAAAGAAACGAAGACCTCGAAACTCGTGGATACAAGAAATAAGAATTGGAATGAGAATAAGATGACTAGAGGACATGGAGAGGAAGGATAGGAACGAGTGGATAGGGATAATTAAACTTTAGGCACAGAAAGATGTGCAAAAATTGAAAATTTGTGAGTAAATAAAATAAATTATTGTTTTAAAAGGTAATTGGCGGGATTTCAACGGAATAATATACACTAGAGGATGATGATGAATGTGTACTGCCCTAAGGCAGGTCTTTCACTTCAATCATAACATTTTCATGCTCTGCTTTGCAGCTTTACTAATGAATTATAAGTGAAGAATGATGATGGCCGGATGATTTTCGGGGACAGTGTTGGCCCCAAGTTTCCTGACATTTGTCTTACAGGTGAGGAAAAATCCCAAAAAAACCTCACCCAAGAGCTTGTCCCGAACGGAAATCCAACCCAGGCCCGATGTGTGACAAAGGAGTATGCTATCTCGACACCACAGTGGTGTACTATACACTAGATTAGAACTAACAAATTGGATCGGATAAAGAATGTAGATATAAGAGCAGAGTTAAATATATTTCCATTGAATGATAGAATCAAAGAATTTAGAGATAAATGGCTTAGACATGTAGAAATAATGGATGTAACAAGTTTACCAGAAGCAGCATTTAAATACAAGCCAAGAGGTTCAAGGAATGTAGGAAGACCAGTGAAAAGATGGACAGAACAACTGTGAGGAAGAACAGGCAGTTTGCCTAGCCCGTGAAGTGAAGAAGAAGAAGAAGAAGAAGAAGAAGAACTAACAAGTATAATATTAGTGTGGTGTGTGTTTAGTTTTTATTTTATTTTTTTAGATAAGACTGGTCAACATGATTTTTGTCTCATGAGTACCAATAGTTATAATTAATGCAGTTTTTTATCGTGTTTTCAAATATGTATTCGAAATTTCTCCATCACCCACAGTCTTTTTATTTCAATTTCAAATAATGGATTAAAATAATATATTTTTTAATAAACGTTTTTTCGTCCATTTGTCCATTGTAAAATAAAACCAAATGAGCTAACTCAGGAGATTTCAGCTACGGAAAAGAGATATCAAGGCAAATGGAATCCTAATATGCTGACCGATTATTGTTGGACCATCAAGAGGGATACTCCACAGGCGAAATATAGCAGAAAATCGTCATTTCTTACTTTCTAGGTGAGTCCGAATGTTCGATTATTTTGTAGTTACGAACGTAGAAAATATTAAAGTGTTTGAAATTAAAAATTCCTTTCTCTCGGAAACCTTGCGTGATGGAGAAAAACCGATATCATATATGAATTCAGGAGAAAAAATACCATCAGAATCACATCTTTTTCTTTCTGAGACAAAAACAGTTATTTTTTGTTGCTCATTGTTATCTAACTTGCATTGAAAACTAACATAACCGAAATGTGCATTGAATGGTTATAGTTTAATTTATGCATGTAGATAATTACAATGGAATCCTTCACTATTGAACCATTTAGCATGAACTAATAAACAAAGGAACTTATTCAGCGACGTGATATCGTATATGAAATTAACAAGAAATATTAACATAACTATAAAGCTTATAACCTATTCCACAACTGGTACAAAACAACGCCACTGAGTATGTTCACAATAAACTTGTTCGGTTGGAATGTTGACGCTATTAGAACTGTTTCGACACAAAATACAAGTACAGGTAATATATCAAACATATGACATTACTATGTGCTCATATTTTCCAAGTACGTTTTTGATATCATCATCATAGTACATTCACGAATTTAGGCCATTTGTTGACCTGTTTGGGCCTCAAGAGAAACACCATCCAGAAGTCTTTTGAGTGGACGTCCTGTTCTTCTTCTTCCTGCAGGTTGATATCTTAACATTTGTTTGGGTATTCTGTGATCTTCCATTCGATGAACATGTTGCATCCATCTTGACTTATAATCAGAAATTTTGTTTTCTAAAGATTCCATGTGTAATTCTTCTAAGATGTCTTCATTTTTTTTGTGATCTAGTAGTGTGTATCCTGCAGTCCTCCGAAGATATCTCATTTCAGCAGATCTAAGTCTCTGTATATCCTTCTGTTTCAACGTCCATACTTCGCTACCATACAAAAGAGTTGGAAGAGCCAGTGTTTTATACACTTTCAGTCTAGAATGCTTTTGGACTAACTGTGGCTTGGAGATAGAATTTATTAACCCTAAAATTCTTAAAAATTTAGATAATTTTGCATTTACATCTTTTTCGTCTTCATATGAGATATTGCATCCTAGATATGTGAAATTATTCATCTGCTCCAAAATGTTATTGTCCAGTACAATTTTACTTCTGACACTTTGAAATGCCATAATTTTTGTTTTTTTCTGTAGATATCTTTAATCCATATTCTTCTGTAATTTTGTTAAGTTCATACAGATCTTTCTGTAGATTATCTTCGGAATTTGCTATTATTATTTGGTCATCTGCAAACAATAGGGTGTTTAATTTTCTATTTTTGATAATGGCGTAGTTCAAATGTGATAATAAAATTTTAGACCAGGTGAACAGTTTTAAATATCTCGGTTTAAATTTATCATATGTTAAAATTGAAGATATTAATGACAAAATAAACAAATTTAATCTAATGTGTGGCTATTAAAAGAACCCTTAAAAACACAAGAAAATAAACAAAAATTAAATTTTATAAAGTAATGGCTGTTCCTGTATTGATGTATGGATCAGAATGTTGGACGATCACTAAAAGATAAGAACAAAGTTTGGAAGCAGCTGAGGTGAGATTTTTAAGAAATATAGCAGGATATACTCTGCTGGATAAGAAAAGAAATGAAGATATAAGAAAGGAACTAAATATTTTCAAACTTACAGATCGAATAATTAATTATAGGAACGACTGGAAAGAACATATAGATAGAATGCCAGAAGGAAGATATCCAAAATCATTGCTAAATAATAAACCGCACGGAAGGAGAAATTTTGGTCGCCCACACAGATGGTCTGAACAATTTTTAACAATTCTAGCTTTCATGAAACACCGGAACGAGCCAACAGGCTTAATCCCTGGATGATGATGATGATGATGATGTAGTTCAAATGAAACAAAAATGAAATTAATGAATACAATGAATGAACGAGAAATGAAATGACATGAAGGTGATGGAAGGGGGAGTGAAGAATGTTGGAAGGACGAAATACAGGAAACTAAATACTATATTTGTATAGTCCAGTTCTGTACTGTAGTCGTCTTGGTGATTCCTTAAGGCAACTGACAGGAGGGACATTGCCGAGTGGGGGAGGGAGGCAGTAGCCATGCAGAAAACATTTTGTTAATAATAATAATATTAATAATAATAATAATAATAATAACAAAAACAACAAAAACAAAAACAACAACAACAACAAAAAACAACAACAAAAACAAAAAAAACAACTACAACAAAAACAACTACTACAAGAACAATAACAACAACAATAATAATAATATAATAAATTGTTATAAAAACAACACTATTCTATAATGAACACTCCAAACATATGAGAAAACACAGAACTGATATATAAAAAATTCAACGTAGTAACTATTATGTTTTTAAAACTGAGTGTAGTTACTGTTAGTACCTGCCACTTGCCCTCCCCTCTTATCGCACCATACAACATAGGCCCCCTCGAAAGCGGCTACAGAAGTCTGAACTGAAGTATGGTTACATCTACATTGGTACGTGGTAGTGTGCGGACGTGTTTTCAGTTCTCGAGAGCAGTGCGGTGTTGTCAAATTGTAAAAATGCAGGACGTGAAGAAAATGCTGGAAGAGATGAGGAGAGAGATGGCCCAGGGATTCCGAAAGACGGAGGACATGGTGTCTATGGTAAACTCTGTCGTGGAGAGGGTTCAGGAAATGGAGATAGCTTGGAGTAGTGTGGAAGACAGAGTGAGGTGGCTGGAAGAAAAAATTGACTATCTAGAAAATCAATCTAGAAGGAACAATATTGTGTTGTATGGTGTGGGGGAAGAGGAGAACGAGTCTTGGGACACTACGGCAGTTATAACAAGGCATGTCCTAAGGCAAATGGGAATAGTTCTGCTAGAACGGGACATCGAACGCGCCCATAGAGTGGGCCGTGGACGGTACCCCAGGCCTATAGTGTGCAAGTTAGCTCACTATAGGGATAAAGAAGAAATCATAAGGGGGGCAAGATATCTACGGGGCACTGGAGTGGCAGTGAGTGAAGACCACAGTCGGAGAGTGAGAGAGGAGCGAGCATTCCTGAAACGACATTTAGTGGACGCAAGGAAGCAGGGAGCTCAGGCTTTCATCCGTTTCGATAAACTGGTCATAAATGGACGGGTGAGGACTCGTCGAGAACTGGAGGAGATGTCTGTGTCCACGAAGGAAGCGGCAGGGACAACGCAACGGGAGACGACCTCTGAAAGGCAGAGTTCAAATCGCAATAAAACAACAAGGGAACGAGGTGAGTCGCGTGGAACGACATCGGAGAGGCAGAGTTCGAGTCCCAAGAATACAACACGGGAACGAGAAGAATGCGAGAGAACTGACAACCCTGCAGAGAAGACGACAGAAGACGGCAGTGTGAGGGAGGGAAGTTCGGCGCGACAATTAAGAAGTATGATGTCTTTAAAGCTTGCAAACACAATGCAGAAGGGCCGCCAAGAGCAGGTAAAGAAAACCGTTAGTACATAGAGGACAAACCCCCTCTCAGAATTGCTGTGTGGAATATTGAAGGTTTGAAAAAACGAATGTCTTCCGACAGATTTATTGATTTTGTTAAAAGTTTTAGTTTTATTTCATTTGTAGAAACTTGGATGGGGGACAAAGACCATATTGAATTTGATGGATTTAATTGTATAAATAAGGGGAGGGGTAGTAAACAAAAAAGGGGAAGATATCCGGGAGGGATATTAACAATGTTGAAAAATAATACATTTAGACATGTTGAAAATGTTCATGTTGAAATACAGGGTGTCACGTGTATTCATGTAAAAATCGGAGATCTTTGTTTATGTATCCTCTCGGTATATCGTCACCCGGCTGGGTCTCGACACGCTATATCTACCTTTTTTGATGACCTGGGAGATACATTGATAGAACTCGGACATAAATTCCCGGATACAGATACTCTTATAATGGGGGACTTTAATGGTAGAACTGGGAGAGAAAATATAACTTTAGGGACGGAAGAAGGAGAGGAAGATTTAAGAAAGGGATTTCGGGCGAGTAAGGATAGGGTTATTAATACGTATGGGAGAGAACTTCTGACGTTTTGCGATATTCATAACCTAGAAATGCTAAACGGAAAATACGGGGAAGATATTGAAGGAGAACTTACGTTCATAAACGGTAATGGAGGTAGTGTCGTGGACTATATGCTCTGCTCACAGAATCTTATTTCTAGGATTGCAGCATTTAAAGTAGCGGACAGAATCGAATCGCATCACTCACCTATCGAAATCCAATTAGAATTTGAAGAAGAGGGAAAGGAAGTGGGGAGCTTGAATACGGGAAGGAGGGGAGACATTAGAACTGTTAGGCGGTTCTGTTGGAGAGAGGATAAGACACAGGAACTACTTAACAAACTAGAGTCTTCGACACCGGAGGTATTAGGCGATGTGGAGGAAGAGGTGAAAAAATTAAGATTACTAATGTGGGAAGGGGGGAAAAATATGCAGATTAGAGGAAAATCAGGGCAAAAACGATATGAAGGCTGGTACGATAATGCATGTAGGGAAGGAAAAAGACGAGCGGAGAGGGCTTTAGTGAGGTTCAGAAAGGAGGGTGGCGACTTCAATCGGCGGGTGTACATAGAGATGAGGAGACGATATAAAGAGATAACGGCTAGAACCAGGGAGAATTGGGAGGGAAAAATCTTGGAGAGAATTAATCAGGCTATGAAGGAACGGGATGTTACCAAAATCTGGAAAGTAATTAGGGAAATTAAATATCGTAAAAAAGTAAATCAAATTTCGCCAGAAACTTGGGTACTTCATTTCGAAAGGGTGTTTACAGGAGGGGGAATTGGAAGGGACCGCGGCTATTATTAGTTGGTCAAGACGTACCAATGCTAGACTCGGAGATAACAAAACTAGAGGTGAGGGATGCGATTCGATCCATGAAATATGGAAAAGCTCCTGGTCTAGACGGTATACCAGCCGAGTTCTATAAAGAAGCCTTGAAAATTGATAAATGGACAGGATACATAGTAGGTATTTTTAACAAAATTTATGAAAAAGGAAGCTATCCAGATGAATGGTCCACATCAATACTGCATCCTATTTACAAGGGCAAGGGTGGAGTTAACAATCCGGACAATTACCGCGGTGTCTCTCTTCTGCCGGTGTTTGGAAAAATTTATTGCACAGTGCTATATAACAGGCTAAAAAATTGGATAAATGAAAATAATAAAATTTCACGATACCAAGCCGGGTTCAGGGAAGGCTTCAGGACGGCGGACAATTTATTTGTCCTGAGAACAGCAATTAACAGATGTTTGAGTGTCAAACGAGGCAGGTTACACTGTACTTTTATAGATCTGAAAAAAGCATTTGACTCTGTTGAACGCAATGCCATATGGCAGAAATTATGGCAACTAGGAGTATCGGGAACTATGATTAGGGCGCTAATGGGAATTTATAAAAAAGTGGAGTTCTGTGTTAAATATGGGAGGGACCAAGTTTCAGAAAATATAAAGGCAGTTAAGGGTGTAAAACAGGGATGCGTATTGTCACCACTGTTATTTAACTTATTTATAGACGATGTAGCTTTGATGCTGGAAGTAGAGGGGATCGATGCTCCAACGGTGGGTGAGCGAAGTATTCCTGTTCTAATGTATGCAGATGACTTATGCCTCTTTTCCACAAAAATAGATGGCATGCAGAAGGGTTTAGATTTACTATCGACATACTGTACGACTTGGGGACTTACTGTTAACGTTAGCAAAACGAAAGCCATGACTTTTAAAAACGGGTCGGTATACAGCGGGAGGGAGAGGTGGACATACCGTGGTGAGAATTTAGAAAATGTTAAAAACTTTGTCTACTTGGGGATGACTTTGACAATGAATGGCAAATGGACGAGACACATCGAAAATGCAACAATGAGAGCTAGGTGCCGGACAAGCGAAATGCTTAATAATATGTCAAAATTGCGAAACATACCGATGCGTACACTAGAACAGGTTTATTCTTCGACTGTGAGAGCGACCATGCTGTATGGCTCAGAATTATGGGGTTGGGAACGAACGGGGACACTAGATAAAATTCAACCTATGTTTCTTAAGAAAGCGATGAGATTAGCAACGGGGACTTCAAATTGTGGCATACTGAAGGAATTCGGTACATTTTCGGACACAATAAGGGGCAAAATTATGGCTATTAAGTATTGGTTGGACATAATAAACGGGAATCAGGACTCGCTTAGAGCAGAGTGTTACAATGAACAGAAAAGGCAGTGTGTTTCGGGAGATTGGGTAATCGGTGTAGAAAGGGGATTGAAGGGCATAGGGATGGGTTGGGTATGGGAGAGGAGTACGCGGAATAATAGAAATGTTTGGAGGACAGTTAAGAAGAGACTAATCGATATAGACAGACAGTATATAGAAGCAGAGTGTAGTCAGAAAATATCGCTCACCCTGCAAACAGAACTGAAACTTTCGTGGGGAAGGGAGAAATATATTGACTCTTTGGATGGGGATGATAAAAGTGCTATTGCATGGTTTCATTTGGGGGGATGGATGGCCCATAATTTAACAAATGAGGAAGGCATTAAACTATGCTCACTATGCGATGACCATGAAAACTGGCAGCATATTAAAGCATTCTGTAGAGAGACAGAACAACTTAGATTACAGATGCTGCCGGAGAGATTTCTCAAGTCGGATCGAGGGAGAGTGACGTGTTGGGATCTTTTAGGACGGATCGAGAGTGAATCAAAAACATGCAAATTTTTGGGTACAGTAAGAAAATTGAGATATAACAAAATTGTAGATTAAGGATATATGTATTAACAATAAGAAGAATCTCAATATGGTCTTTGTTTTCGATCTTTAATCATGTTATATAATAAGTAGGTCTGATAAGTTGAATAGTCTAATAGTGCACTTAATGTCTGCAGGGACGGGGGGAGGGGGGTATGAGCGTGCGGTGTGTATATGTGTGGGGGTGTGTGGGTGTATGTGTGTGTGCTTTTCTTTTCTAATTTGTTTTCTAGCATTTTTTTTTTAATATTAATGTACGGAATGTGGATGAATGTAGATATGTATTATTTTGATTTAGTGCAGACATAGATTTTACTTATATGTAGCCTGTTATTGTTTTTTGATACAGGTGTATTTGTAGGTATTTGTTTATATTATTAGTTTTATTTTTTTATTCATGGAAAAATAATGCACGTACGGCCAAGCAGGCCCGTGCGCAATGTAAATAACTCCTGGCGCGACAGGCCTACAAGGCCCTTAGCCTACCAGCCGGCTGCTGGCCTCACATCCACATGTGTCAATCACAGAGGTAGATGATCAACAGCCAGTGTAGGGGTGACATGTGGTCAGCATGTCGAGTCCCCCAGCCGTTATAGCTGGTTTCCTCAACCTGGAGCCGCTACTTACTGTAGCTACCCAAATGCCTCACGATGCTGGGTGGGCACCGGTCCCTACTGGCCGAAATACCATGAGAAAATTTCTTCCCCCATGGAGACTCGAACCAGCGCAAGTCCCGTAGCTCTGCGCCAAGGCTTCCTACTTTAACCGCTCGGCTACGGCGCGGGACGCGCAATGTAAATGCATATGTATTTTCTTTATTCTGAAAAAAAGGCAATAAATTCCATTCCATATAAATATATATATTATTTTTAAAAAAGTGGTGGAAACTGAACCTGTTTCCCCCCCTCCCGGTTTTCAAGTAAATCCCCAATCCTAGTGATCGGATTTTTAATATGTTTCAGTATATTATTATTGTTTCATGTCAAAAGAATATACCGAGTTTCGCTGTGAAAAATCGAAAATTGCTGCCGCTAGAACAATTTTATTTTTGACTTAGGCTTTCACGGCCGGAGTCACAATGATGATCTTGTAGAAGATTTCCGGGCTGTTGGCCATGGCCTTGAGGCTTGTAGTTCCCCGACGTTTTGCCAGAGACTGCGTCCGGCATCCTCAAGGGTTCTCTTGAGACTGGCAATTTTGATGATTCTAACGTGGTATGTGTTGAATGCGGCATCTGATTAATATCAGCTGCGGCTACAGCCTACCTTTTGAATGGTCTAATTATCTATTAGCCATCTGCGGGTTCCAAGACATCGTCTTTTAGTCTCGCTAATTTTGAAAAGTGGCCGAAAAGGGGAAGTTAAATAAGGATGAGTGTTAACCATAGCCGTGTAAGGTGTGGTTGTGTAATTATGGGTGTTTAATAATAGGTGTATGGTGGTGAGTAAATTCGGTCGCATCTGGAGTCATCGATGTTACGCAAACAAGGCAGCATAATTTTGTCACCACCCAGCATAATTTTGAAAAACGGGAGGATTGAATTAACTTTACTTGGTGGAACTAGGGGCCACTCCAGCATTTGCCTTTACGCTAAGGGAAACCACCGGAAAACCTTAGCAGAGTGGTCTGGCAATTTTGTCGACTACCTGCCCTATTTATACATTTATCCGCGACGTGTTCTCTGCGTGGTCCGTTACTTCTAAATTGTATCTGCCTTCTGGTTGGTTAGCATTAGGGTCTTCCATTGCACCAATGAGGTTGCTGTCTGATGTTCTAGTAGTAGATTGTTCTTGTAGGGGTTTACATCTGGCTTTTGTTAAGACTGGTATCCATGCTTTGTTGACTTTTAACGATTCTTCCTTTCTGTTGTAACTATTTTGATGTTTGAATATTTCAATGGCTTGTCATTGCAGACGGGTGAAATAGTGTGTGCAGTTAGATAATATATCTGTGTTGTTGTATTGTACTGTACGGCCTTCAAGTAGAGAGTGTTCTGCTACTGCCGACTTTTCCACTTGTTTAAGACGGCTGTATCTTTCGTGTTCTTTAAGTCTGGTTGTGTTGCTGGGTTTAGTGGTGTCTGTTTGGAAATTGCTGAGTGCGGCAGCAGTGGTGGCACTAATGGGGAATGAAAGTGAGGCATGCAAATATATAAAACAGTATTCTTCCAGTTATAATATATGTATGCGAAACTAGGATTCTTACTTCAAGGGAGGAAAGAAGATTACTAGAGTATTAGAGAATAAAGTTGTTAGGAAAAATTTCGGGCCAAAAATAGATGAACAGACGGGTGAATGGAGGAAACTACATATTAGTGAGTTGCATGATATGTATCGGAAGCTTGAAATAATAAGAACAGTTAAGTCTCCTACACTATGATTGCCAGGACATGTGGCACTAATGGGGAATGAAGATGAGGCATGGAAGATTCTTATAGGAAAACCAGAGGGAAAACGGCCAGTTAGTAGACTAAGAAAGAGATGGTAGAGTAATATTAGCCATTATTTTGGGAAGTAGATTACACAGGGGATGATTGGAAAAAAAATAGCTCAGGATAGGGATGTATGGAGAGCTTATATCCTCCCGGACATGAACCTACGGATTTGATAGTACCAGTGAGTTAGTTATAGTTTCTTGATTATATACTGTTTTGAACCTTTTTTCAACGCCGAGACTGCTTAATATGGGAGAAGCGAATCTTGATTTTGTCTCTGGAATGCTATTTGTTAACCTGGGAATGTTGGTATTGGATGGACGGCAGCATTATTCCCGTCACGCTCTGGAGTTGATGTTCTGAATAATCCAGGGTTTGTGAGGATTATGTTGTCTACTCAGCGGTGACCGGGGACTGACCAAGTGCTTTACACATCTCATTTACAGAGTTGCGTCAGTTATTACACCACAATCTCTTTGAAAACAACCACAAGACATTCAGATGATTTGTAGTAAACACAGTGTCATATCTTACTGACAACTTCCGGAATTCAAACAGGCCTATCTCCTTGCCCAATAATAATAAGGGTATATTAACATAAATGTAAAAATAATAATAAAGATTATTGATTGAACAAATCAATAATTTCGGATATTTATGTTAATTAATTTTTCCTACAAACCATTTTCCCCAATTTAAATTACCTAAACTATGTTTTTTTTTTCTAATCCGCCATTCCTTCCAAACTATTTTTTTTTTTTGCGCGGTGGTGCATTTTGTCGTACTTCGGGGTTGCCAACCTAAATAACTATACTGTAATATTACTTACTTACTTACTCACTGGCACTATCGAACCCGTAGGTTCATGGCCGTGCGGACATAAGCTCTCCATACATCCCTATCCTGAGCCAATGCTTTCCAATCATTCCCTGTATAATCTACTTCCCTCAAATCATAGTTAATGTTGTTCTCCCACCTCATTCTTGGTCTACCAATTGGGCGTTTTCCTTCTGGCTTTCCTACAAGAAGTTTATACTGTAATATTACATATTACAAACTTCCTGCGGGAAGTAAAAACACTATCCTTTATGTATAGGCCTACTATGTATAATGTATATACAAAAATATATCATAAACGTAGTGATATACATTATACGAAACAAATCACTGCATTTTAAACGAACTGAACTTTATTTGAAACAATATAAAACTGTAAATACGTACTTGCCGCCATTTTATGACTGATTGGAGTCACGGCCTGCTGTAGTTTCAACTAATAAACATTGCCCACACAGTTAACTTTAGTCAGTTGTTTATAACGAACACAAATATTTCCAACAAAAATTTTATTATTTTACTATTATTTATTATTTTGAAAACACCATCGCGCAAAAAATATGATTATTCTAGAAATTATTGAATTATAAAATGAAAATAATCTTTCAGTGGTACAACGCACGTTTGTGAAGTGTTTTACAGAATGTAGGAAATTAAAAACCTCGCTATGGCTCGGTTTGTAAACATTTCCTCGTTTGTGTAAAAACCACTTCCCAACCTCGCATCATAATATACCATTCTTCATTGTATGTTCCTATGTTCCATCATCAGTAGGGTTCAAAACTGTTCCGAAAGCGCTACAGACAAATAACTAATTAAGTTGAGACGGACCTTTTAGGTAAATATTTCATAATTTTATATTTTAATTTTGAAAAATACCTCAACGGAAATTATCATGAATCTTATTAACGTTAATAATCAATTTTCCCTACAAACCATTTTTCATAAGTGTAACATTTCTAAAAACATTTTTCGTAATCCATTTTCCCTACAAACCATTTTACCTAAATATAATATTTTTATCTATCTATCTTCGGGATTTTTACAGCTCCTGCCTTCTTCCCATGCCAAACCTCCAAAGCCTACGATCTTGGGCATCTTCAATGCTTAGCCCTCTTGCTTGCATTACTATCTTCATGCTTTCCTTCCATGTTAACTTTGGTCTCCCTCCTTTCTTCTTTCTGCTTAGTTGACATTGATATAGTAGTTTCGTCCATCGCTCATCTTGCATTCTTAAAATATGTCCTAACCACTTTAATTCCTTCTCCTCAATTCTTCTGCTTCCATTATGTTTATACTTTCCTTATTTTTTGTGAATTGTTCTAATTTTGACTTTCTGGCACTTCTGCGAAAATAATCCATTTCTAGAGCTATTAGTCTATTCTTGTAGTACTTATTGATTGTCCATACCTCACCTAATATTTATAAAAAACATTTTTCGTAGTCCTTTATCCCAACAAACCATTTTTCCTAAATGTAATATTTCTAAAAAAAAAACATATCACAGTCCTTCTCCCTAATACCATACTTTCCAAATGTAATATTTCCAAGAGCATTTTTCATAATCCATTTTCCCTACAAACCATTATTCCTAATATACTGACGTAGACTTTCACGGCCGGCCACAGCATAGGAACTTACGGAGTATGAAAGATACAGTCGTATTAAACAAATGGATAAATCGGCAGTAGCAGAACACTCTTTACTTGATAGCCACAGAGTACAATATCAGAATACAGACATATTATGTAACTGCGCACACTATTTTACCCGTCTACAATAAGAAGCCATCGAAATATTCAAACATCAAAATAGTTTCAATAGAAAAGAAGAATCATTAAAAGTCAACAAAGTATGGATACCGTTTTTTTGGACGCATGAAGCGCCACCCAGTGTGCCGCGTTGGAACCAGGAGCAGCTCCCTGGCGGCGAATACCTTTGTGACTATCGAGTTGGGGTTTAGTCACTTAGCCTGCGCTTATTTAGCGGCGTTGTTGTTCAGCTAAAAATTGATGTTGACGGGAGTGAAATGAGTTGTTACCTTACTAGAGCAGGACATCGTAAACCACCTGGCCGGGCAAGCAGAGAGTCCGAAAGCCGACCAGGAGGAATGAGCCACGCTACTCCAGCTGCAGCACAGCTCTCATTTCATGAACTGGGACATCAAGGTCTGGGGAATATGTTCCGATGAACTGCACGCAGCTGTAACGCATGCCCTATATTGTGAAAAATGGGATTAGAATAACATGAAACATGTTAACCACACGTTGTTCAATTATAGTCGCAATATAAGGCATTTGCGATATGTTGCGATCCTCGTGTATAGAGGGGCCGAAAAAATAATTTTGAGACATTTGTTCTGTATTATCTGGACTTTATTTTTGTGACAAAAGCGAGGATGCTCCAGGCTTCACAACCGTACAGCAACATGCTACGGATCACAGCTGAATAAAGAGTCAGTTTGATCCGTGTTGACAGTGTAGGTGACTTGAAAAATGGATAAAGTAAGGCAATTGCCGCATTTGATTTATGAATAAGATGCCGAATATGAATTTTGAACGTAAGCCTGGAATCCAAATGGATCCCAAGATACTTGACTGAAGGCTCTGGTCGGAATTGGTGAGTTCCCAAGGTGAGTTGGATTTGGCTTCGTCTACTAGACTTAGAAAACAAAACAGCTTTAGTTTTGTTTACATTGAGTTTAATGTTCCATAGACGAAACCAGGAATGATAGGAATTCAAGGCAGACTGGAATATAGGGATACGGCGAGGTAATAGACGGAAAGGTATCTGATGATACAAACAAGTATCATCAGCAAAGGATGCAAGGTGAATACAATTGAAAGTTGGGATATCAGACACATAGAGAATGTACAGTAAGGGAGAAAGGACTGCACCTTGTGGAACTCCCACCAAGAGGGTCTTACAGTCAGAATTATACCCACTAACCGACACATAAAATTGTCGGTTAGTTAGGTATTTAGCTATAATTTTAATTAAATCAGCCGAAATTTGAAATTTGATTAATTTGTATAATAAACCATTTATCCAAGTCGTATCGAATGCCTTCTCAATATCGAGGAATACTGCCAAAGTACTTTTCTTGTTGTTGAATCCCGTTACAACCTGGTCAACCAATCGAGCAAGCTGGAGCGGAGTACTATGTGTTTTTCTAAAGCCAAATTGTGAGTAGGAATAAGGTTTCTCTCTACCACCTGTTGTTTTAGTCTTGCCAAAATTATTTTCTCCAGAACTTTCCCCAGCACAGGTAGAAGACTGGATACCGGTTCTAAAAACGCAGAATGTAAACCTCTACAAGTACTGTCGACTATCCCTAGAGCAAATATTGAAGTTTGAAGAACGGTACCGACCTAGTGAAGGTCTTGACCCGATATTTAAGGTGCTTGTAGTGAAGTGTCGGCGTAGTTGTGTGCTTGCTGTGAAGAGTGCTCCTCTAAACAGTTTATCTTCTTCATGTGGAAGTCTTCTTGGAAGTGTTGCTTAAGCTGTCGATCTTAAAGATTTTTCTTGTAGTGTTCAGATATTGCAGTCTAATTTCTTGAAGAAACTTGAGAATTCACGAAGGATAGTGTGGATTGGAGGACTTGGGGCTTTTGAAGGATGGTGGTGGAGGAGAATAAGGAGGGATTGGAGTATATTCTCCGGTTTTGGGTTCGAAGGCAAGGGAGGGAAGTTTTCTTCTGTCTTTCTAGGTGTTCTTGGAGTGGTTTCAGGCTTCCTGGTAGCTGATGGTTGATTTGTTCCTTGTACTTGTCTCATTTTCAGATACTTCTGAAATATGGGACATTTTCTGTGACTTGCTGCATGATCTGCGTTGCAGTTGGAGCATTTGACTTCTGTCTGGGTGCATTCGGAGACTTTGTGGTTCCCGGAACACCTGACGCATTTTGTGTCTCGGAAGCAGAATTCTGCTATGTGTCCGAAGCCTTGGCACTTGAAGCACTGGGTGCCTCCTGTGGGTTTCCTGTAGGGTTCCAATCGAATACGGATGTTGAATAGCTCTTTTAGATCCTTTTCGATTTTTTCCTTTAGGTCTGCTGTTTTGTTGAGTGTTAGGATGTAAATCGGAAGCTCTATCTTCTTTTTTACTCCATTTGTGTAGACTTGTTTTTCAATGCTTCTTAGTTCTTTGATCGGCAGGTTCCTATTTGCAATTTCATCATATACTTCTCGTGTTGTGATGGACTTAGGAAGTCCCTTCACAACTAGTTTGATGATAGGAGGCCTGCCATAGCCATGGGTGTAGAACTGAGTCTCGGATTTCTTGAGCTCCTTGTAAGCTCGCCTGTAGGCCGCCTTTGTTGAGGTCCTAATGGTCAGTACGCCCTGGTTGTACTTCATGTGTACTTCTTCCTTATTTCCTGCAGTGATGCTTTCCAGTTTTAGTGGCGTGATGTCTTTAGAGTATACCACTATGGGAGGTGGAGTTTCTGCCTCTTCTTCATACAGATGTTCGAACAGATTTATTGTTTCTATTGATGTTCTTTGTTTATTGTAGTGTTGGTTTTTCCTGGCAGTGCGACGTGCCGGCGGGTGGACGAATCCATCCCGGTCTTGCATTTCTGCGTTGTGTTCTTCTTTCGACGAGGTTCTAATAGTTGCCAGCTTCTCGAAGAGGAGAAGACCATCAAACAGCAATCTCATTGGAACAAGGGAAGTCCCTACCGCTGACCAATTAGAAGGCAGATATAACTTACGAACACATCGCGGTGAACGTACAAATAGGACAGACAGTGGACAGAAGATAGACGTTGCCAAAAAAAAAAAATTGCCAGTCTCAAGTCAACCCTTGAGGATGCCAGATGCAGTCTCTGGCGAAACGTCGGGGAACTACAAACCTCACGACCACGGCCTACAACCCGAAAATCTTCTTCTAGATCATCATTATTCCTAAATTTAATATTTCTGAAAAAAAAAACATTTTCCATAAAAAATTTTCCCTACAAACCTCTTTTCTAAATGGTAATATTCCTAATAGAGATGAACAGACAGACGAATAGAGAAGATTACTTAGCAATGAGTTACATGATATTTATAGATATAATATTTCTGGCCCCCAGCTTCATTATATTTAACACCACTGAACTAGGATATAAACATATCTACTCATACGTAAAATAATGTCTTTCATCCTTATGTTGTAATATAATACTTCAATATAAATTACACCTATAACACATGTACAAACACTCGTTATATTTTGTTTGCTGAAATGAAAGAAACCTTACTTGTGATCACCTCTGTACATTCGAATTGATTACCAATTCATATGTTGTATACCTTTAAGCAGTTTACACTTCATTGATTAGAACCAGATGTAGATATCCGACTGCATTGGAGATTTAAACAATAAAACAATGGTTAGGAAACCAAGTTTAACATTTACTAACTCGTGGTGCAATCAAGCATGAACTGGCAATCATTGTGCCCTCATTACGTTCTGTTTCTCATTGTTCGATATATCGAAACCGTATAAAGATCTCTTTGCTGGATACTGCAGCATTAATTAATCATAATATTGAAATAATATGCATCAGCAAGACCAGGGGCATTCTTGCAGCAATGGACACCAGCATTATTTTCAACAAAAACACTGAAAATCATATATATATATATATATATATATATATATATAATAATATTAATAATAATAATAATAATAATAATAATAATAATAATAACTTTATTTTACCTGGCAGAATTAAAGCCTTAAGGCCTTGTCTACCATTCAACCAGGTTTAAAAAAATACAAAAGAAAAGTCTTAAATCTAAATTACAATATATATAATAATAATAATAATAATAATAATAATAATAATAATAATAATAATATGAATAATAATAATAATAGCTTTATTTTACCTGGCAGAATTAAGGCCTTAAGGCCTTGTCTACCACTCAACCAGGTTTAAAAAAATACAAAAGAAAAGTCTTAAATCTAAATTACAATATATATAATAATAATAATAATAATAATAATAATAATAATAATAATATGAATAATAATAATAATAGCTTTATTTTACCTGGCAGAATTAAGGCCTTAAGGCCTTGTCTACCACTCAACCAGGTTTAAAAAAATACAAAAGAAAAGTCTTAAATCTAAATTACAATATATATAATAATAATAATAATAATAATGTAATATGAATAATAATAATAATAGCTTTATTTTACCTGGCAGAATTAAGGCCTTAAGGCCTTGTCTACCACTCAACCAGGTTTAAAAAAATACAAAAGAAAAGTCTTAAATCTAAATTACAATATATATAATAATAATAATAATAATAATAATAATAATAATAATAATAATATGAATAATAATAATAATAGCTTTATTTTACCTGGCAGAATTAAGGCCTTAAGGCCTTGTCTACCACTCAACCAGGTTTAAAAAATACAAAAGAAAAGTCTTAAATCTAAATTACAATATATATATATATATATATATAATAATAATAATAATAATAATAATAATAATAATAATAGTTTTATTTTACCTGGCAGAATTAAGGCCTTAAGGCCTTGTCTACCACTCAACCAGGTTTAAAAAAATACAAAAGAAAAGTCTTAAATCTAAATTACAATATATAAAATAATAATAATAATAATAATAATAATAATAATAATATGAATAATAATAATAATAGCTTTATTTTATTTAATACATATATAAAAAAATAAGTGTTTGAATTGGATTCGCCTGGTAGTGTAATGAATATCACGCTGAGGTACAGACTCAGAGATCCGGGTTCGAATCCCTTCCAGGCATTTATTTTTCTTATCATACCATATATATATATATATATATATAAACGATTACAAGTTATGAATACAATACAATTAATATTTATAATGTATTTTGATTTACTCTAAATTTAACGAATTAAATATATAATATGTACAAGATATATAAAAAAACGAGGAAAAGATTAATGACATAGTATAAAATTAAATAAATCGAGAAAAATTAATTATTTGACAACAGGTAACTGTATAAGCGTGACTTAAAGGTGCCAAGTGTGCGGCAACCCCTGATATCTTGAGGAAGGAGATTCCAGGAGCGGGCAGAGGCTACTGTGAAGGAAGTAGAATAGGAGGAAGTGCTATGAAGAGGAATTGTTAGCAGACTGCTATCTTGTGACCTAGTGTCAATATTGTGGTAGGATGATAACTTCTCAAATCTGGACGCCAGGTAAGTAGGGATGTAGGAATTCAGAAGCTTGAAAAGTAGTGAAAGAGAGTGCAATTTACGTATGTCAGTAAGACGGAGCCAAGAGAGGTTATTAAAGTATATATATATATATATATATATAGTAATTCTGCCCGAAGGCAGGTCCTTCACTGCAATCATAGCATTTTCATGCTATGCTTGCAGCTTTACTAGGGAATTGTGTAGGTGTGGTAGCTTCCCGTTGCTTTCCACACCGGTGAAGGATGATGATGATAATGATAATGGTAAGGATGATAATGATAAGGATGATAATGATAAGGATGATGGCCATATGATTTCGGGGACCGTTTGGGCCTTAAAGTTTTCCTGACATTTGTCTTACAGGTGAGGAAAAACCCCGAGAAAAACCTCACCCAGAAAAACTGCCCCGACCGGGGATCGAACCCGGGCCCGCTGCGTGACAAGGCAGCATACAACCTCGAGGCCACAGCGGTGGACTTATATTATATATATATATATATATATCCATCCATAGTAATTCTGCCCGAGGGCAGGTGTTCCACTCCAATCATAGCATTTTCAGCTTTACTTGGAAATTATAGGTGTCGTAGCATCCCATTGTTTTCCATACCGGTGAAGGATGATAATGATGAAGGGTGATAATGATGGCTGGATGGTTTTCGGGGATCGTTGGGCCCTAAGCTTCCTGACATTTGTCTTACAGGTGAGGAAAAACCCCGAAAAAACCTCACTCAGGAGCCTGTCTCGAACGGGAATCGAACCCGGGCCGCTGCGTGACAAGGCAGCACGCTGCCTCGAGGCCACAGCGGTGGACTTTATATATAATTTTCTATATAGTCACTCAACTCCTAAACGACTGAACAGATATTGAAGATTTTCTTTGTGTGTGTGTAATTGAATCCCTCGATGGTTTTGGATTCACAATTGGGCCCTCTAAAATCATTAGGCGTAGAAGTTCATCTGAAGTGAACATTTAAAAATCGCTCTAGCGGTCACAATTTTCGATCTTTCACAAAGCAACTCAGTATAACCTATTAAAATAAACCGAAGTAGGTATTGTCCAAAAAATGAGCGAAATCCGAAAATTAGAACTGGAGGTTAACTTGAAATCCGAAATTAAAACGACATGCTTAAATGACTGGATCGATTTTGAAGAAATTTTTTGTGTGTCTTTGAGTGGGTCCCTGGATGATTTAGATTCACAATTGAATTCGGTAGGTGGCACTGCGATCGAGTTATAGGACTTTTTTGCCATGTGTAGTCATCTGCATTTTTCACATTCCGCACGACTACAATGTGACGTCATTATGCACGATTCTTGAGCCATAACAGATGGCTGTGAGATGTTTTCTTGTGATTTATTTAATACAATAAAACTTGCTCAAAGCGGAAGCGCATGGGACCAATTTTTTTCCACATTGGACGAAATTCCGCATTATAAAAACTAAAACGTATAAATAATCTTATATTATAGAGTATCGTATGTGTCTTTTTACGTACCTTGGATTAATTGTAGTTCCGCTGCCTTTGAAAAGTGAAGTATAGTGTGTATGAGCGACTTCGACGGTAACGCGCAAAAAAACAGTCCCGTTTTATCAGAGTTAGAGATACCTCTTAGGCGCGTATCCTGAAATTAAAATATGAAGTTTCGGTTTCCGCTCACTGACTACACTTTCGTCCACATCCTTTGATTCCCCACAAAAATTTCATTCCACGCTACATTGTGTCGTATTTTAAAACTGGCCATAGCCAACCCTAGAGATTTAGCAAGAGTTAGAGCTTGACTTTGGAGAATCGGTCCGGAAATTTGGAGATTTATCTTCAATCACTTTCACTTTTTCGTTTAATGAGAATGATACATACGATTCAGCCATCTTTATTCCATAAATTCAGAACACTACCTGTGAAATATCGGTCTCAGAACTTAAACTAGTTTAAGATTTTACAGTGCAAGGGTTATTTGTAAGACAGCTATCTGTAGTTCGCATTACGGGTGTGCAGTGAGGCCGAAATAAAATGTCAGGTACAGGTAGAATCTCTACTTCACAGACACCAGGAATCATTCCTTATTGTTTTTCCATAACGGGAATTCAATGAAGTGGAAACTAATTCTACATCAGTTAGGAAAAACCAGGTAAGTCATCATCATCATCATAATACATTCACGAATTTAGGCCATTTGTTGACCTGTTTCGGCCTCAAGAGAAACACCATCCAGAAGTCTTTTGAGTGGACGTCCTGGTCTTCTTCTTCCTGCAGGTTGATATCTTAACATTAGTTTGGGTATTCTGTGATCTTCCATTCGATGAACATGTTGTATCCATCTTGACTTATAATCAGAAATTTTGTTTTCTAAAGATTCCATGTGTAATTCTTCTAAGATGTCTTCATTTTTTTTTGTGATCTAGTAGTGTGTATCCTGCAGTCCTCCGAAGATATCTCATCAGCAGATCTAAGTCTCTGTATATCCTTCTGTTTCAACGTCCATACTTCGCTACCATACAAAAGAGTTGGAAGAGCCAGTGTTTTATACACTTTCAGTCTTGAATGCTTTTGGACTAACTGTGGCTTGAAGATAGAATTTATTAACCCTAAAATTCTTAAAAATTTAGATATTTTTGCATTTACATCCTTTTCTTCTTCATATGAGATATTGCATCCTAGATATGTAAAATTATTCACCTGCTCCAAATTTTATTGTCCAGTACAATTTTACTTCTGACAGGATCTACAACCTTGAAATGCCATAATTTTTGTTTTTTCTGTAGATATCTTTAATCCATATTCTTCTGTAATTTTGTTAAGTTCATACAGACCTTTCTGTAGATTATCTTCGGAATTTGCTATTATTATTTGGTCATCTGCAAACAATAGGGTGTTTAATTTTCTATTTTCTGATATTCTTATTCCAAATTTATATGTTTTGTTCCAGCAACATATTACTTCATTGATATAAATTGCAAAGAGTGTTGGGGATAGGGGGCAGCCTTGTCTCACACCACGATTTATAATTCCTTCTTCAGAAAATCTGTTATTTAATTTAATCTTTATGGTGTTGTCTTTGTAAATATTTTGTATGTTCTGCCGAAGTAAATTTGGTATATTTCTGTCTTCCAATATATTTAAGAGTTTTGATCTCTTGACTGTGTCGAATGCTTTTTCAAAATCTATGAAAGCAAAATGTGTTTCTAAGTTGAATTCTCTTCTTTTTTCAAGCAATAGTTTAACAGAAAATGCTGAATCAATACAAGATCGTCCTTTCCTAAATCCATTTTGACATTCCATAAGGAATTTTTCACTGAAACTTTTCAATTTTCCATTTAAAATGTCTGCATAAATTTTGTAGCATGTGTTTAACAAACTGATTCCCCTATAGTTGTCCATTTTTCTCTTGTCTCCTTTCTTGAACAGGGGTATAACAATGCTTGTCTTCCATTCTTGTGGTATATCTGCATTTTTGAATACATTATTAAAGAAGGACAACAATCTTTCATGGAACTGTTTGCCTGCATATTTGTACAATTCAGAATTCAAGCCATCTGTGGCCAGTTGCCTTCCCATTTTTTAATTTCTTTAAACTATTGTTCAATTCTTCCAATGATATTATGGAATCTGTCTCATTTTTATTTCGGAAAATTGTATCTTCATAGCTATTGTCAGTCCAAAGACTTTTATAATAATTGAAAAAATCTTCTTTTGTTACTCCGCAATTAATTTTGGTAGATTCTTTAATATCTTTATTCAAATGTTTTAATATTTAAGTAATTTTTACAGGAGAGCAAAAACTAGTTCAATGACTTACATCAAAGAGTGCATACATCGAAAATTCAATGCTTAATAACACCGTCACTATTCGCTTGACGACTTACCTGTTTTTACCGAACGTGTGTCGGACCAAAAGCGATCGGGAGAAGTTACGAAATAACTCATTTTCGACCAAAAGTTGACTTACAATGTTTTTCCTAACTGATGCAGAATTTATCTCTCTGTCTTTCCGCTTTATATTTTTTTTCATTAATTGTGTGGGAATACCCTTCCGTTTCCGCGTTGGACAGATTCCGTTTTATGCGAAATAAATACACGTAAAATTACTATTATTTCGCCGGGACCAATAAATTTGTTCACATTGGACAGATTTCCGCATTATTCACGTTCCAGATTAAATAAATTTTACTGTAATATATAATTATGTCTTAATTAGTGAATTTTATGGTAAAAGAGTAACTTATATTTTTATCATCCGGCCATGACATGAGAATTTAATATTTGGGCACGAAAATGTCTGTCAGGTCCTCTAATTATGTTATGAAAATATAAATAATTGAAGATCATCCAGCATTCCGATCTTGGGCTTTTTAACATTTTATCGAAGAAACAGAGAGCTAGCCTGATGCGTCAACTCCCAATCTGGAGGACCAGCAGATTTTTAATAAGGGTTCTGTTCCTTTAGCACTTGACAAACCAACGCCTAACTGCAAGGCAGCAGTACTTGTAACCCTAGGCAGGGTTCAATCAGCCGGGCTTACTCAACCACGTTGCTACTCCTTCCCTTTACTCTATTCCAACCTGATTTAGGACATGTTCCCAAGAATAATCCAAATGGGTGCACTGTGCAACAAAAAATAAACTTTTTTTTTGTATCAGAAAGGAAAATATGTGATTCTGATAATTCAAATAAAATACCGGTTTTTTCCATCACGCGAGGTTTCCAAGAGACAGAAATTTATAATTTCAAACACTTTAATATTTTCAACATTCGTAACTACACAATATTCGAACATTCAGCCTCACCTACAAAGTAAGAAATGACGATTTTCTGCTATATTTCGCCTGTGGAGCATCCCTCTTGATGGTCCAACAATAATCGGCCAGCATATTAGGATTCCATTTGCCTTGATATCTCTTTTCCACAACTGAAATCAATTGAATTAGCTAATTTGGTTTTATTTTACAATGGATAAACGGACGAAAAAAACGCGTATTAAAAAATAATTATTTACATCCATTAATTTAAATTGAAATAAAAAAAACTGTGAGTGATGGAGAAATTCCGAATACATATTTGAAAACACGATAAAAAACTGCATTAAGTACAACTATTGGTACTCATGAGACAAAAATCATGTTGTCCTGTGTTATTAATGTAATTAAACGAAATTCAAATCCCTTAATTAAAAGAAGAATAACAAATTCAAAATAGGGGTCAAATTTACCCGAAGTTCCTATATATATATATATATATATATATATATATATATAGGAAGTGTATTTGCAGAGTATAAGAGTGACATTGATTCAAAATTACAAAAATATAATAAAATGAATGGGGTAATACGAAGACATTTTGGTAAACAGATGAGGACAGAGACAAAACTAAGATTACATAACGTCACATCAAAAGCTGCTCTAAAATACGGAAGTGAAATTTGGATTTTAAATAAAAGAAACTCTCATAAACTTCAAGTAAGCCAAATGCGCTTCTTACGATCATTGTTAGGAGTTAATAGACTGGATCACCAAAGGAACACTACTATCAGAGGAAAACTTGGAGTAGCAAGTTTAAATGAAGATATCCAAAGATACCAACAAGAATGGAAAAATCATCTGAGAAGAATGGCAAGAAATAGACTTCCAAAATTGGCATTCCAATATACCCCAACTGGACATAGGGACCAAGGAAGACCAAAACATCGGTGGAAAGATCAAGACCATCTTCGCTAGGTTTACCGTACAGGCCACATGGCCTAAAACGAATTTGTTCATGATGATGATGATATATATATATATATATATATATATATATATATTCATCCATAGTAATTCTGCCGGAAGGCAGGTCCTTCACTGCAATCACAGCATTTGCATGCTATGCTTGCAGCTTTACTAGGGAATTGTAGGTGTGGTAGTTTCCCGTTGCTTTCTACACCGGTGAAGGATGATGATGATAATGATATGGATGATGATGGCCATATGATTTCGGGGACCGTTTAGGCCTTAACGTTTTTCTGACATTTGTCTTACAGGTGAGGAAAAACCCCGATAAAAACCTCACCCAGAAAAACTGCCCCGACCGGGGATCGAACCCGGGCCCGCTGCGTGACAAGGCAGCACCCTACCTCGAGACCACAGCGGTGGATATATTCAGTAACTAACTCTAACTCACTGGCACTACCGAACCCGTAGGTTCATGGCCGCGGGTACATGAGCTCTCCATACATCCCTATCCTGAGCCAATGTTTTCCATTCATCCCCTGTATTATCTACTTCCCCTAAATCATAGTTAATGTTATTCTCCCACAACATTTTCTAAAATTATTTTCTTCAGAATGAGTTCAGTAGCTGCATTCCTTCGTAATTCTCTAAAAGGTAAACAATGAATCAATAAAGGTATTATAGGAGGGTATATATGTATTAGTAGATATTGAAATTGAAAATTCAGAAGAAATTACCAAGAGAATAATCCTGTCGTATTACAAAGCTTTGAAAATGGAATTTTTCCGTTTCTGAAGAAGACAGGAAATAATTTATTACTTTAAAGAAGTTAAAAAATACTGGATTTATCGTTTCGTACAATTGGAAGTCTGAAGCTATTTAATTTGACTTCTATAACGAGAGTTCATTCCTACTTTCTTTTGTCGATGTGTAAAATGAGATGAAAGAAAGAGAGAGCTTTTAACAAAAGACTGACCACGGGCGTCGTACAGAATGAGAGATGCTTCTACCATGCATCTGATGGCATCGTTCTGCTATCGATCCCCGTGTTTAAAATTTAAACTGCTAGCACTTTGGAAGTCCTTCGAAGATAAACCGTTATGTAAAACAAGTCCGTGACGCAGGAATTGTGTAAACTAAGCGAATTCTTAGAATCTAGTTTCTGATCCGATTTTGCTGATTACGGAATTTACATGTAGGCATATATATAAATACGGTGTAACAGTATGTCACCGATAAAATTATAGGGATGATAGGCCATGCATAGAGGATCATTTTTTGCGAAGGAACATATAGTCGCAAACACGTCGTTTATGAGTTTTGCGCAGATGAAGTTGTTCACCCGTAAGTGTCGGAATTGAATACAAAAATTGTACACGTATCATTTTATATCGATCTTCAAATATATTTTACATCGAAATGGTACATTTCCGGACATGGGTTCCTCATCAAAACTTCATCTATTAAGTCTCCTCTACAACCTCTGGAAGTCTGTAATACTTATTCTGAAACATAATATATATATATATATATATATATATATATATATGCCTATATATAGTTCATATGGGAATGAAAGACGTGCATGGAAGCCTCTTGTAGGAAAACCAGAGGGAAAACGACGAGTTGGTAGACCAAGAATGAGGTGGGAGAATAACATTAAGTATGATTTGAGGGAAGTAGATTATACAGGGATGATTGGAAAATATTGGCTCAGGATAGGGATATATGGAGATCGTATGTCCGCGCGGCCATGAACCTACGGGTTATATAGTGCCAGTGAGTTAGTTAGTTAGTTATGTATAGTTTACTGGCACTATCGAACCCGAAGGTACATGGCCGCATAGACATAAGTCTTCCATATATCCCTATCTTGAGCTAATATTTTTAAATCTTCCGCTGTATGATCAACTTCCTCAAATAATGGTTAATGATATTCTCTCACCTCATTATTGGTCTACCTACTGGGAGTTTTCCTCTGATTTTCTACAATAAGATTGCATACCTCTCTTTCATTCCCCATTTATGCCACATGTTCTGTCCATATCAGTCTACGAGACTTAACCGTTCTCATTATATCTGCTTTTCTACCGGGCTTCCAATATAAACCCGGACCGGCCTCACGGGGTTTCACCCGTCAGGCAGCGCTCTCTCCTCGTCCGCATTTCACTCTGCCAGCTGCTCGTCCTTGAACTAGTCAGTTTACTATCGTTCGACAAGATGAGACGTCAGCTGACATTAGAGCAGCGCATTTATGTGTGTAAATGTTATTATAAATACGAATCAGCTCGTCGCGTTCGCTAGGAATTTATTCGGAACTTCCCTGGACAATTACCTCCTTCCAGATCGAC
Organism: Diploptera punctata; assembly: GCA_030220185.1. Taxonomy (NCBI): domain Eukaryota; kingdom Metazoa; phylum Arthropoda; class Insecta; order Blattodea; family Blaberidae; genus Diploptera; species Diploptera punctata. The sequence continues at coordinate 351,365 of JASPKZ010003869.1, read as the reverse complement.
AATCCACGATCTTGTGACTAAATATGAGACCACTGGTTCATTACAAAATAAGAAACACACGCGAAGGCGTGCGGTTCTCACCGAAGAAAAAATAGACGAAATTGGCGAAAATTTGGAACGTTCACCACAAAAATCATTACCGAAATTAGCACAACAACGAACTACAGCGTGTCAATCTAAATGTGTTTACTCGGTATAATGCCTGTTTAACTGCGGGAGGACAACTTTTCCAGCATTTTCTATAAGGTAAGAAACAGTTCAAGGACAAGTGGCAGGCAGGGTGAATTGCGGGAGGAAGAGACAGCACTGCGTGCCGGGTGAAACTCCGTGAGGCCGGTCCGGTTTTATATTGGAAGCCCGTTATAAAGATCACGTAGTTCACTGTTATGAAGTCTTCTCCATTCACCTATCTGTTCGTCTCTTTTGGAACAAAAAAAAATTGCTAAGAACGAAAAAGACGAAAAAAAGTACTTTGGTCGAAATAGTGACGATATTTTACCTTTAAAACGCAGTAGTCAAGAAACGCGTATTTGGATCCCAGTGGGGTAATTTTTTTTTTAGGAGTTAGAATTATCCCCAATTCGGATCCCGGTGCGTCGAGTACTTCAGGGGATCCATGCTAAAACTTCAGCATAGTGACGGACTGTCCTTTCCCTATCCCTTCTCTATGAAATACTTCACACATCATCGCCTACTTATTTATCACGCCGCTTCATCAGACTATCCGACACACATAATCTTGACACTCGATCCCATCAGCACATTGACCTTTATATCCCTCCTCATCACATTGTGTATTATTCATTATCTTTTACGGTCTCACTTACCAAAACATGGAATTCCCTTCCGCCCTATGTCAGAGACTGTCAAACTATAAAATCCTTCAAAAACAAACTAAAGAATTATTTAATAACAAACTAACTTATACACCTCACTGATGGTATTCTTTTAACAATTAATAAATAAAAATTTTGAAAATAAATTAAATAGTCGGCCGCGGTGGACTAGTGGTTATGCTCCTTGCTTCTGGTCCCAAGGGTCGCGGGTTCAAACCCGGCCGGGGTCGATGAATTTTTTATGACGGAAAAATCCAAGGAGCAAGTCCTCCGGGAGGGACTTTAAGCCGTGGGTCCCGAGTCTGAAGATTTTCAGGCTCGTAAAAAAATCCTTAAGCCTGAATGAAAAGGCCTCTAAACAAAATTTACCGAATTTTCCCGTCTTTGTACTACCTTGGTTTCCTACATGTCAGTATGAGGCGGAACGCTGACCACGTACCACTCAAAATTACATCTATACGAAAACAAGTGTAACTAAATTAGTATGGTTCAAATCCTTCCCTGTAGGGGGAAAGCGCCCAAATCTCTGTAAAGGGAAAACATAGGCTTACAATACAATATAAATTAAATTATTTATGAAATTATATTTAGATTATTAATTTTCATTTGTTTAAATATTGTATAGTCGTAAAATTAGTTTTCTATATCTCATTAAGTCCACCGCTGTGGTCTCGAGGTAGCGTTGTCACGCAGCAGGCCCGGGTTCGATCCCCGGTCGAGACAGTTTTTCTGGGTGAGGTTTCTATCGGGGTTTTTCCTCACTTGTAAGACAAATGTCAGGAAAACTTTAAGGCCCAAACGGTCCCCGAAATCATATGACCATCATCATCATCATCATCATCCTTCACCGGTGTGGAAAGCAACGAGAAGCTACCACACCGACAATTCCCTAGTAAAGCTGCAAACATAGCATGAAAATGCTATGTTTGCAGTCAAAGACCTGCCCTCTGGCAGAATTATTATGGATGGATGGATCTGATTATTTTTCTTTATTTTTATACACATTAGACAGGGACGGTCTACCAACAATTTAATTTATCTTGCTTGAATACATTTTATTAATTTTAGTCTTAATCTTAACTGTCATTAACTGGTTGTATTATAGATCATAATGTAGGCCTAATAGATATTATCTTATTGATCAAATCTTCATTTATCATCATCATCAACATCATCCAGGGATTAAGCTTGTTGGCTCGTTCCGGTTTCATGAAAGCTAGAATTGTTAAAATTGTTCAGACCATCTTCTGTGTGGGCGTCTAACATTTCTCCTTCTGTGCCGTTTATAGGCTAATTTAGCAATAATTTTGGAAATCATTCTTCTGGCACTCTATCAATAGTCTTATGTTATTTCCAGGCGTTCCTATATTTAATTATTCGGTCTGTATGTTTCAAAATATTTAATTCCTTTTTTATATCTTAATTTCTTTTCTTATCCAGCAGAGTATATCCTGCTATATTTCTTAAAAATCGCATCTCAGCTGCTTCCAATCTTTGTTCTTGTCTTTTAGTGATCGTCCAACATTCTGATCCATACATCAATACAGGAACAGCCATTACTTTATAAAATTTCATTTTTGTTTATTTTCTTGTGTTTTTAAGGGTTCTTTTAATAGTGCCACACATTAGATTAAATTTATTTATTTTGTCATTAATATCTTCAATGTTAACATATGATAAATTGAAACATAGATATTATAACTGTTCACTTGCTCAAAAATTGTATTATCAATTACATTTTTGCTCTTAAGATATCATGCATGCCCTTTAAATGCTAAAATTCTAGTTCTATTCTTTGAAATTTTAAAATTGTAATTGGCACTAATTTTTTCCAAATTAAAAATAGCTCTTTGTAGATCATCTTGTGAACTGGAAATCACTACTTATCATCGGCAAATAAAATAGTATCCAACAGTTTATTATTTATTTTAAAATGTTTAGATAGATCATCGGTTGATTAATGTCTTTGACATCGTCCGATTCCTAATAGCCAATTTTGTCGGTCCATCCAATTTCCTGGTTGTAGATATTTCTCCTTCATCTATAAATATATTCCCTGACTCCAGGAGGTTTTAGGTCTTCCTCTGCCTCGTCTTCCCTCAGGTTTCCATTCCAAAACAGATTTTGGTAGCCGATCCTCTTCCATACGCTGGACATGTCCGTACCATCTTAATTGCTTAGTTTTAATATAATAAAAAATAGTGTCTTCAATCTTGATTTTCTCCCTTATAACTGAGTTTCCTAATTTTTTCTCTTCTTGAAATTCTTGCTGCCCTTCGTATAAAATCCATTTTAAAATGTTTTTTTTTTCAAATTAATTTAAATCAATCTGCATTTAAATTAATCTTCATTTAGTATTTAATATTAGAGTTAATTTTGATTTTTATAATTCTGATCTAACATATGTTTTTCCTGGTGAGTGGAAGAGATGGCCACATGACGTTAAATTCACCAGACTAAATATATAAATAAATATTCCTAGCAACATGGAATGTTAAGACCATTATTATATGTATGGAAATGATATTTGAATGATGACGCAACCATCACCACAATACATCTATTTGTGGTTTATAATTACCCTGAGATGTGTATTACAACTGGTAACATTGCCTGGATTTGACATATTGTAATACTCTGACAAAAACACAGATGCTCTGAATTTCAGTCTATTCTAATCACATTGGTAATAATAATAATAATAATAATAATAATAATAATAATAATAATTAATAATAATAATAATAATAATAATAATAATACAAGAAAAACTATGTTTTGTACTCAGAACGATTAGTTCTGCTTGAGTTATTATTTAAGCTTGTTTGCTTCTTCATATAATGATTAGGTCTTCTTGTAGTAGGATGAGAGGAGAGGAGGAGGAGGAGGAGGAGGAGGGAGGAGTGAGGGGGAGGAGGATGAGGAGGAGGAGGAGGAGGGGGAGGAGGAGGAGTATGAGTGTGAGGGAGTAGGAGGAGGAGGTGGAGGAGGAGAGGAGGAGGGTTTAGGATGGGAGGAGGAGGAGGAGGAGAGTAGGAGGATGATTATTAGGATTAGGTATTATTATTATTCTTATTATTATTTTATTAGTTTATTATTATTGTTATTATTTATATATTATTATTAGATTCATTATTAGTAGTATGTATTATTATTATTGTTATTATTATTATTGTTATTATTAGTATATTGTTAGTTATTATTATTAACTATTATTATTATTATTGTTATTATTATTATTGTTATTGTTATTATTATTATTATTATTATTGTTATTTTATTATTATTATTGTTATATTTGTTATTATTATTATTAGTATTGTTATTATATTATTATTATTATTATTATTATTAATATTAACAACTCTCAGTGAATAATCTAATATATAAAAATGAATGTTTGTTTGTTTGTTTGTTCGTACGCGGCCATACCGTTGATTTAATTGTAATGGCCCTTTTTGCAAAATTCAGGATATTCCTGGGATGAGCAGAGGCTATAAGAGAGTTGTGATACTCAACTCCTACACCCTTAAAGATCGCCACTTTGTAGTGGAAAACGTGAAAAAAGTAGCTCTTTGGACGCTTAAATGGCTTTACGCTGCCTAAACCATAACAAAAATACACAAAATTAATGTACACAGAATTGAATATCACAAAAAACTCTACAAAAAAGTCCGCGACAGCATATGTTTATCTCTTACGGATAACTCACAATAACCATTTTTGTCTTTCATTGATGCCAAGAAGATCGAGACAAGTACGAAGATTCCTGTGCAAGCATAGCAGCACATGGCCGGTATTCTTTTACGGATAACTCACAAATACGAATTTTGTCTTTCAGCTCATTTATGCCAAGAAGATCGGGATGAGTAGATTCCCGGACATCGCCGGGTAAACAGCACGGGGTATCTAAAAATAATTACGATATAAATTTTTCCTTTTACTAATCTAACTAAACATAAAACACATTAATTTTCATATTTCAGCTCATTTCTGCCAAGAAGTTCGGGATAGGTAGATTCCCGGGCAACGCCGGGTAACAGCACGGGATACCTAAAAAATACAAATTTATAATTTTTTTCCCTATACTTATTCAACTAAATATAAAATCACATTAATTTGCATTTATTTAGGCGTAGCAGCACACGCCGGGTATTAGCTAGTATTTAATAAAAAAATAAAATAGTATAATATACACATTGTTAATATCTTGTTATAACAACATGACGATATCATGCAGTCAATTAAGCAGTGCAGACATTTGTGAAGAGAAATGTAACGTTACCTGCATTAAAACAGTTCTGGCTTGTACTAGGGCCTTCAATAAGTAAAGGCAATATTGTTGTAAATCAGCGATCCTAGCGGTGACCATTGTAATCTTGTAGTATGTTTGTTGACCAGTCTAACTAGTAGTAGTAGTAACTCATAGGTTCTATAGAACCCGTACGTTCAATGACGCGCGGACACAAGATCTCCAAACATCTCTACCCCTGAGCTAATGTTTTCCAATCATTCCCTGTATAATCTTACTTACTTACTGGCACTATCGAACCCGTAGGTTCATGGCCGCGCGGACATAAGCTCTCCATACATCCCTATCATGAGCCAATGCTTTCCAATCATTCCCTGTATAATCTACTCCCTCAAATCATACTTAATGTTGTTCTCCCACCTCATTCTTGGTCTACCAACTGGGCGTTTTCCTTCTGGCTTTCCTACAAGAAGTTTCCATGCACGTCTTTCATTCCCCATAGGCGCAACATGTCCTGCCCATCGCAGTCTACGAGACTTAACTGTTCTTATTATATCTGGCTTTCTATAAAGACCATGTAGTTCATTGTTATGTAGTCTTCTCCACCATTGTATCTTTACCTTGTCGTGATGGAGTGGATTGCGTGCTTAAATGATCCTGAGAGCTATGCCGGCGGTAGCATTGCTGCCGATAGGGTTACCCATGCCGGGCTGGTCGAAGGTGATAAGCCAGACGAAAAAAGTACCTTGGGCGAAAGAGTGACGATCTTTCACCGTAAAAATACAACCGTCAAGAAATGCGGACATGGGTTCATCTGGGATAAAATTTTCCGGAGGTCAAATAGTCCCCCATTCGGTTCTCCGGGCGGGGACTACTTCAGGGAACCCATGCCAAAGGCTCAAAATTTTCCCTGTATAATCTACTCCCTCAAATCATATTTAATGTTATTCTCCCACCTCGTTCTTGGTCTACCAACTGGACATTTTCCCTCTCGTTTTCCTACAAAAAGCCTTCATGCACGTCTTTCATTCCCCATTCGTGCCAAATTTCCTGCCCAACGCAGTCTACGGGACTTAACTGTTCTTATTATATCTGGCTTCCTATAAAGACCATGTAGTTCAGTGTTATGCAGTCTTCTCCATTCACCTATCTGATCATCTCTCTTTAGTCCAAAAAAAAAATCCTGAGAACTTTATTCTCAGACACTCGTAATCTCATTTCCTCCCCTTAAAGTAAGAGTCCATGTTTCGCACCCATATAATAAAACTGGTAGAATAATACTTTTATATATTTTCGGTTTAACGTTTTTTGAAAGGAGTTGAGAAGTCGAGAGTTTATGCAATGCATAATAGCACGCATTTCCGGAATTGAGCCTATGTTTAATTTCTTTGTGCATCTCATTCCTATTTGTGATTATTGTTCCTAGGTATTTGAATTCAGCCACTTCCTCAAAATTTCACTCATTTGTCAATAGCTGTCCATTTCCATTATATAATGTAAACGAAAAACTAATAATAATAATAATAATAATAATAATAATAATAATATAATTGTTTATTTTACCTGATGGAGTTAAGAACGTAAGGTCTTCTCTTCCACTTCACCAGGTTAAATTATTCATATAATAACAATTATGAATTATCTACAACTTGGTTAACAATACATAATAGGTATAGGCTACACAACTTACAGATGACAAGGAAACTATAATCTGTCCGTGGATTATGTAGATGAATTCGCTAGTTTACCGATTAGATATATTTCTCGCTTGAAGCTCAACAGCGAGATAAGTAATACTACGTGAACTTTTCTCCCTCCTGCACTTCCTTCTGCGCCCTCATTGACCGTGCATTTTAGCCCGCCTCCTGCGTAGATGGCTTATTTCGAACAGCTTCTCTACAGATTCTACGGACAGACTATATTAAAAATATTAAAATAATAACAAGACTTTTTCTGGATGGGAAAGGCCAATTAAATTTTGTTCAGAGTTTCTTATTTAGGCTTGAGGTTAATCTAGGAGCCCTAAACAACTTCAGACTCGTAACTCATGGCTTAAAGTCCCTCACGGAGGACTTATTCCTTGGATTTTGTCATTCTAAAAATCCATCGATCCCAGCCAGGTTTGAACCCGAGACCCTCGGAACAACAGACAAGGAACATAACCTCTAGACCACCGAAGATGATGCAGACAGAGATACCATCTGCATAATTTTAGCAGTTAATGTTGAGTACAATATTTCAACTATTTAGATTGTGGAATATGGTTTCAAAATGAAAAAAAAAAAATGTGAACAAGAAATTCACAAAATTTACACAAATATTTGGAATAATAATTAATACATGAAAAGCTAAATTAGTACTAAAATCCACAGGAATAAAAATATATAATACTATGTTGGCATTACCCTCCCTTTAATACGGAAGTGAGATTTGGACATTAAGAAAAAGAGACAGGAGTAGAATCAAAGCAATGGAAATTAAATTTCTGAGAAGGACAGCAGGACACTCTTTTAGATGGAAAAAATAATGAAATTTTATAACAATTAGAAGTAGAATCAATAGAAGAAACCTCAACAGATATGAATTAAACTGGCTAGACCATGTAAAAAGAATGGATAATTCAAGAATCCCAAAAATAATGATGCAATATAAACCTAAACGACATCGTCGACCAGGAAGATGTCTTAAAAGATTTCTATATAGGGTCGAAACAGGTCTACAAAGGCCTACATAGAGACTGATGATGATGATGATGATGTTTGAAACACCCTATATATGTTTTCCGAAAGCTATGGTTGTTTTTGTTTACATACATAATAACTGAGGAGTATGTAGAAGTCATGTAATTCACACCCTGTATAAATATTTGGAGATCTGATTAGCATATAACATGATTAATGTGACAGGCACTCGGGACTACTCCAGTAGCTAATTGTAGCAGCAACATGCCAGCACTCTATGTTTAACACCCTTGTATTAAAAGTGGACATAAACAAATAAAACAGTTGTTTACTAACAATTATTTTTTCTCTTCCCCTTTTTCCACCGTATATTAACTTCTTAACTTATGTGTACGTTGTTTAACAGGAGTGGCGTTTAAGAGTGGTCTTGATCTATTTCGGATTAAAACCTCTAGAGGACGATCCTTCTAGAAAGTGATGCATAGTCACCGATGAATTATTGACCCGTTGTTCAAATGACATTTTTGGAGATGAACTGACAGGTGAATGCGGAAGACTATATAACAGCGAATTACGTGATCTTTATAGCAAACTAGATATACTAAGAACAGTTAAGTCTCGTAGACTGCGATGGGCAGGACACGTGACACGAATGGAGAAGGAAAGGGGGGCATGGAAGCTTGTTGTAGGAAAACCAGAGCGAAAACGCCCAGTTGACAAAACAAGAATAGGATGCGAGAATGCCATTAACTATGATTTGAAATAAGTAGATATAGCATATAAGCTGATTAATATGGCAGACACTTGGGTAACACCTCCTCCTATACCTGCCTGTAATATGTATTATTAATGGCACGAGCGATTTCCAATTTATCTAGTTCCGAGGGTCGCGGGTTCAAACCAGGCCGCGGTCGATGAATTTTAGGATGGAAAAGTCGAAGGAACATTGCTCCGGAAGCGACTTTAAGCCGTGGGTCCCGAGACAGAAGATTTTTGAACTCGTAAAAGAACACCATGCCTGAAAAATAAACCTCTGAGCATAATTTACAGAACTTCATCGTCCTAGAAATACCTTATCCGCCTACTAGATGTCTCATCGGGTCGGTATGCTAACCACATACAATTAAGCCGTGGGTCCCGAGACTGAAGATTTTTGGACTCGTAAAAGAAACTCATGCCTGAAAAATACGCCTCTGAGCATAATTTACAGAACTTTATCATCTGAGAAATACCTTATCCGCCTACTAGATGTCTCATCGGGTCTGTATGCTAACCACATACAATTAAGCCGTGGGTCCCGAGACTGAAGATTTTTGGACTCGTAAAAGAAACTCATGCCTGAAAAATACGCCTCTGAGCATAATTTACAGAACTTTATCATCTGAGAAATACCTTATCCGCCTACTAGATGTCTCATCGGGTCTGTATGCTAACCACATACAATTAAGCCGTGGGTCCCGAGACTGAAGATTTTTGGACTCGTAAAAGAGCCTCATGCCTGAAAAGTAGGCCTCGGAGCATAATTTACAGAACTTGATCATCCTAGAAATACCTTATCCGCCTACTAGATGTCTCATCGGGTCGGTATGCTAACCACATACAATTAAGCCGTGGGTCCCGAGACTGAAGATTTTTGGACTCGTAAAAGAAACTCATGCCTGAAAAATACGCCTCTGAGCATAATTTACAGAACTTTATCGTCCTAGAAATACCTTATCCGCCTACTAGATGTCTCATCGGGTCGGTATGCTAACCACATACAATTAAGCCGTGGGTCCCGAGACTGAAGATTTTTGGACTCGTAAAAGAAACTCATGCCTGAAAAATACGCCTCTGAGCATAATTTACAGAACTTTATCATCTGAGAAATACCTTATCCGCCTACTAGATGTCTCATCGGGTCTGTATGCTAACCACATACAATTAAGCCGTGGGTCCCGAGACTGAAGATTTTTGGACTCGTAAAAGAGCCTCATGCCTGAAAAGTAGGCCTCGGAGCATAATTTACAGAACTTGATCATCCTAGAAATACCTTATCCGCCTACTAGATGTCTCATCGGGTCGGTATGCTAACCACATACAATTAATGGCATATATAGGAAAATAAACGTAACTGAATTAGCTTGCTCGGTCCACCGCTGTAGTCTCGAGGTAGCGTGCTGCCTTGTCACGCAGCGGGCCCAGGTTCCATCCCCGGTCGGAACAAGCTCCCTGGGTGAAGTTCTTTCCGGGGTTTCTCCTCACCTGTAAGACAAATGTCAGGAAACGTGAAGGCCCAAACGGTATCCGAACATCATCAGGCCATCGTATTTATCATCTTTCATTATTTAGGATTAAGGACTCTCCTGGTGCACGATTATTATCATCAGCACCCAATCATAACATCGGGGCAGCTGTAATCCCGCCTTCCAGAAGTGGGTTGCAATTACGTCAGTGCCAGGAGAGAGCACCAGAAATGTCAAAATGACAACCTGAGGCATTGATTAAAAAAATAGATAGGTCTAAAGACTATCCGCTCTTAAAGTGATGCTCATCAGAACAAAACCACGTGACCTGCTCGCTTTTCATTGGTTATGGACACCTGCGTATGATGTAAAAGCAATAACTACGGGAAAAAGTAGTTTCGTTCATTAAATTAAAAATATGTCGTCTGAATATACTTGTTATTCTTCTTGAATGTAAGTAATATTCAAAAATAGAAAATATTCTAAAATATACCTAATCAATAATTACAACTTAAAGTAGTTTGTTACACATGGATGATGCATTTTAGTCATGCTTCAGTCTATTCTGATGCAACAAAATGGCTGACTGTCGCTGTGTCGCCATCTAAATTTTTTAAATCACAAGTCTGGCAAACCTTCGACTAGTGGTAAATAAACAGTTATTTTAAATGTATTTCACAAGTTCAGTGAAAAATCTCAGCAGCTTTTTTGTAATCTACCTCATTCAACGATCACATGTCTTAATATTCTTCACACGTGCTTCCTGTCAATGTGACAGTAATTGTGATGCGAATGGCAGAAGGATACAATTAGCGTTTGTTTATGTTAAGGATCACTCTAAGAGCGAATAAGGTATAAAAGGGCGCCGTGGAATTAAACAAGGTATTTATTACCCACTTTAACACTACTTAAATTCAACATATATTAATTAAATCTTATATTATATGTATTTAGGTGCGAGTCGTAATTATCATTAAGTTATTTTACTCTTAAATATGAAAAAAAAAGTGGGACTATTTCCTGTCATAACCACTCTGGTTGCAACAGTTATTCAAAATGGTCATGATAACCAGCGATAACTACACTAGTAACCAGCGTTAACTACACTATTAACCAGCGATAACCATACTAGTAACCATCGATAACCACATTATTAACCAGCGATAAACCTACAGCCACAGCATCTCCTGTGGTTTCATAACAAAGCTCTGCCAATAATGGTGCTTCTCTGTCTGTAACAAAGAATAATGTACGAACTTATTCGCGTAAAACACAAAAAAATGTACATATTTAACCGCGTAAAATAAAAAAATGGAGGTGGTCCGATGTTTCAGGCGCTTGTTGTCATTCCGCTAGAGCGGAGACTTCTCC